>BMAW01132437.1:0-74013 GCA_019974015.1 Nephila pilipes | reverse complement strand
GAATATTTTCATAAAAATATTCCAATTAAAATAATAATAATTAAAATAATGGAATATTTTCATAAAAATATTCCAATTAAAATAATTTTTGAATCATAAAATATACTCCAATAAACCTATTTCATTTCATATGCTAATTATATTTCATCTATAATACACTTATAGAGGATTTTAGATAACAGATGAGTAGATTGAGGGATTATTATTAATTGTATTACTTTCTTTTCTTAGTTAATTTAAGTTTCCAAAAATTTCTTTTTAAAAAAATACTTATATATTCCCTTATGTGTCCAATATTGGTAGGTTTTTTCTTAAGTCTAACTAATTCATATATTTTAATAATTATATACTTCCTTAATTTCTTTCTAATTGACTTTTCTGTGATTTTTGTTTCATGTTTCAGAATTAAATTTTGGAAAACTTTTATTCCAATTCTTAGTGTACATACTTTAGTAGTATGATTTACTATATATATATTACTTTACCAAGATCTAAAAGTCATATTTTATGATAAAAGAATCAAAAAAAAAATTAATTTATAAATGGAGACAAAGTAATTTTTCTTTGATTACTGAGTAATAAGTAATAACATACTGAAACTGAATAATAATATATTTGTACTAGTATTACATATCCAAACATCACATTTCAGCAAGTTATAACAAAATGGTATAAATCCAAATATATGCAGATATCCCAATTTAAAACAGCAATATAACCTAAGAAATAAAAGAAAGTATAAACAAAGAGCAATTAAATTTAATTTACTTAAAGTAAAATAATTCATTAAAAATATTCTGTAATTTATACACTTTTTTAATAAATTTTAACTTAATTCTTACAGTTATGCATTGTTTTGAATAGGCATAATTAGTGTGATCGCAGGTATCCTTACAGCATTCTTACAAATTTCTCTAGATGAACATGATCGAAATTTCTTCAGATATATCTGGTGGAAAGAAGGTGATCGAGAGAATTAAATAACATGTAGGCATTGTCAAATAGCTTTCGGTGTTACATTAGTCATTTTCTGTTAGCTGCAATACTTACTCGTTATTTGGATCAAGCTCTTAAAAATATTAGACAAGTGGTCAAAAAAGTCATTATATGGGGATGGTAAGTTTAAATTTTATGGAATAATTAAAATACTTTCGCCATGAATCTTGGAGGTCCTTAGGTTCTGAACAATTTGACGTACGGGTATGTACTTGGGCATCTACAATAATAATTTTGATTATTTAGATAAACAAGACTAAATAGAATCACGCAATTAAAATGATTCTGTTGTGAGATTCATATGGAATACTCTGAAAAAGTGATTCTCGACTTTTTTAGAGTCACCATACTCTTAAAGAGCGAAAAATGTCCCAACGCCCTCTTTGTGAAAATTTCGTATAAGAAAATAAGAGAGTAAATTAAGTAAAAGAAAAGAAAGGAAATTACCGAACTTTAAGAGGCAAAATGTGTAAGTAATTTTTTTCAATAGACATATACTCCAAATTTGTTTGGTTTATCTTAATACCTTTCTGCGGCTAGTTATTGCAGTTTATTTTTCAAAATTAGTAAAAAAAAAAAAAGGCCTTAAAAGGATCTTTTGGCGTAATTACATAAAATAAACAGAAAAAAATATTTATTATAAAAATGTCGTATCGATGAGACATTCAATTGCCTGTGTCAGTGGGATGGTTGTATTTGATGGCTTATAACCAGTTTCTTAAAGTTTGGTTCAATATTTCTCATGAAATGAAAGTGCGAATCCCTTCTTTGTACGATTTGGAGTCGACTTCTCTTTTTGTAACTAGTTCCATCTTGGTACTGAATCTTCGATCGACAGGATACACGAAAAAGAAGGCAATTAAATAATTTTTACGATATTCTACAGCATAAGGTATAGAAGACTGATGTTACAGTGGAGCAAAAATTCTATGAAAGAATTACTATTTAGAATGCTGGATTTCAAATTTTTATTTGCTGAAAATTCGATCAGTTCCTCTTGAATCTGAACCTCTATTAACTCAATATTCGTAGACGGGATCATGATCCAATATTATATATTGAGGTACTTCCAAGCACAAAATGTCCTCAAAACGCTCAAAAGAGTTCTTGTGCCAGTAAGCTTGTGTATCATCGAACAGGATTTAAATGTTGTTAGGTAAACCGACAAGAATGGAAATTGAAGGAACTCGTTGCGATCACATTTCTTCTTCCACAAAGAGAGCTTGTTTAGGAAGGCAGGAATAATAGATTTTGTCGGGATCAAATTGAACTCTTCACCTTGAAACTGCAAATACATTCTATGGAGATTTGTGATTGAATCGGTCTTAAAAGATTCATTGAGAGATCTTAAATTGCGGCAATCTATCCCTCAGAGCTAAATCTTCCTCTTTGAAGTACTCAAGCACAGAGTTGAAAAAACTCGGGAATGTATTGATGGAAACACATTTGGAAAGCCTGGAATTCTTAGTGTGAACAAGCAAGTAACTGAATTCTCCATCGTTGTCCTTACACTGTTGCCCGAATAATCGTTCGTGGAGATCATTACTGCAAATTTTGTTTACAGAAAAGATGAGATATTATAACGACTGATACAAGAGGGCCCCTTATGCTTTTTCCCACTACTTACTGTCTGTGAATCATATATTGAGCAGCGAAAATATCCGGTACCACTCTCTGCAACTGAGTGATAAAACCACGATGATGACCACCAATTATAGAAGCTCCGTCAATGGTAAAAGACTTACTGTTCACTAAAGGAATATTTTTCCTTAAAATAATCTTTGACAGTATTTAAAATATATTCACTTTAAAATTTGTAATAAAACATCTCTTGAACATTTTTTCTTTCCTTCACAAATCCGGATGTCCTCCAGAAGTATTGTCTCAGTACTTGGATAGTATAAATCATGAACTTAATGAGAAAGTTCGACGGGTATCTAAAGTTTGTATAAGGAAACTTTAACACTTTTATCCAATGCGTCAATTTTTCGTCTTAATGTGACTTAATGGTACAATTTCTTTCAGAATCTAGGACTTCTACATTATAGAAGATTCAGAATTTCGTAATTTAACTAGAAGTCTCTTTAATCCAAACAATTAGTTACGGTTATTTAATCCAGTGCACATTTATGTATCTTCTTATCATTACCCTATATTTCTTTTCTCTTTCCTTTCAATTAAATTTCCTTTTTATATCACTATGTCAAATTTCATTCACTATATTTCTTATCATCATATAATTTACCTAAAAATGTTTCAATTTATTTGGTATTAGAGTGTAATTAAATTCATTTAAAATTTAACGAATAGTCTCCTAAGTTAGTGAAGAGAAACTCGTGAATAGCCATTCGTCACATATTTATATTATAATTTCAAAACCCTACAGTTGATTATAAGTAAATTAAAATGCTGACAGTAATGCTTAGTAATAAACAGCATTAACTTTTCTTAACACTTTAAAACTATTCGCTACATAGAATTTTCTACTCATTCATGTTGATAAAGCAATCAATATAACTTCATTTCTCTTATTAAATACTTTATTTCAATAAAGTTTTTAACGTGATAGGTATTCAAGTAAATAAATTATTTTTATATATTATGCTCAATACAAAAAATTCAAATATAGTAAGACTAAGCAATCTAAAAATAGTGCTGAGTATTCTGAAATCATACGTTCCGTTCTTATTTAATGTCATGTCATGTAGCTTGTTATTCATTATTTTGTTTTCCAAAATGAATGATGGACACATATTAAGTGTCAAACTTTAAATGATGAATTATGAAGTACATTAAATTATACATATACGTAACGTTACCCGGAAAAGAATAAAAAATCACTTTTGCTGGATACCTCAGCAAATATTTGTTATACGGAGAAATGTCAAAGAACCGGAGTATGTGTTTGAGCCCAATGAGGAATGTATAAATATAGAGATAATTTTATTTATTCTGTTTACGTCCTTCGCTTTCAGAATTAATTAGGTTTTGAATTAATTTAGAATTAATTTAGTTTTGAAAGAGAGTGTAGTAAGCGAACTCTTAGCTTTTTCTCTCATTTAGGACTAACTGCAATTTTTAGAATTATTAATGTTCAATTATTTCTGATGAATAAAAGTTTCAAATTGAAATTCAAATTTAAACTGAGAATTAGATTAAATTATGTTACAAAAATAAAGGATCATAATGAATAGCACTAAGATAATATTTGTAAATTAATTTTATAAATATGTGGTATGTTTTCATATTATCTTAAATTAATTTGAACTAAGAATTAATAAAATGTTGATTTAGTTTTGGAAATCTAAACCAACGTTATTGAATTATAAATAATTTCAATTAATTTAATTCTTAGTTAATTAATTATACTAAATAATACTTAGCAAAAATTATTAAGTCGCTTTATTCAGAGTGAAGATTTGCTTAAAATTAAACTTAATCTGTAAGCGTAGTATATAAACTCCTTCAGTGCAATATGAATTGACATAATAACATAACTGTTTTAAAACGTTTATGAATTTTTACATAATTTATATTGGAGCTCTAATTTCATAAAAGAATTCAATAGAGTTTTACATTTTAATAATAAAATCCATATAAAAGTCTTCATTGAAAAGGAATGCGACCTAAGCTTCAAGTATTGCTACCCGAATTCTTAAGCTCTTGTTACATCTCAAAGTTACCTGAGTCCACTATGCAAGGCACTCGTTTTCTTTCTTTACATTCCCATTTAATGTTCTGAAAACTGAAGTAAAGTGCGTGGAAAGATATGCAGACTATGTTGAAAATGGAATAATGCATTACAAGTAAAATAATGTACCTTTCAGGTACAACATAAATTGGGAAATTTGCTTAGCAACAAACAAGAAAACAATGACTATGGGAATATTATTTTTTAATTAACCATTGTACTTGTAGTACAAGTAAATTGCCTTATTCCCAAAATATTTATTATAGTATATTGTTGTGTTAGTAATTTTCCCTTCAAAGCTGATTTCAAATTCGGTTTCTTGAAAGTAACTCATGTATTGAAGATTTTCTTAACAGCTGTACAAGAGAAGTAGCTGACATTAATTTAGTTTCCTGTTATTGAAAATATCTTAGCAAAATAATATTTTGATTTTTAAAGATATTTGCTTAAATAAAATGTTCTTTTTAATGTTTCGTAATTCTTCATTTCTTCGGTTGTTATATTAAATAATATTAAATAATTTTATTAGAAAACTATGTAACAATTAAATTCTAAGAATATATGAATGCCTGTTTCGGAAATTTATGTTATTTTTAGAAAATGCAAATGAAATAAATTATTATTAGTTAAAAATAAATCCATGCATATAGTTTTATACTTTCAGATAAACATGTATTCCATTGATGTTTATTTGGAGAAAAATGTACTTACAATGATGTTTTAATTGTGATATATACCTATTACCCATTCCATCTCTCATTTTAAGTGTTATTCGAATCACATATCGAAATTTCAACTTAAGTTCGAGAACTATGAAATAATTAAAATAGTCAATTTTATTTCAAAATAGAGTTTATTAATGCTTTAATAAATAAAATGCTTTTTAATAAGTTTCACATCTCTTTCCGCAAGTACTAACAGATTCGAAAACTTTTCAAAAATGTGCTTACTGGAAAAAGATGGCAATACATCCTCTAAATATTCATTCAAACAAACAGCGTTGGTTCCTAGTCTCGCATCTCACGCAGATATGTAGGACAAATCCGGAGCACTTAGCACTTTCACCCTTCTTATTATCGAAAATTTCTTATATATCAGTACAGATCTCAGTCACTTTTATATGACAATTATATAGATTCATTTCACTTCAAAGTTCGTTTAATTTGCATAAACACGCCTCATTTTATTGGAAAGAAGTAGGAATCTTAAATATAAAGTCAGAAAGAAATTCCAGATATTAGTTAAGGAAAGTTTCAGAAATAATCTATGTTGCAACATAAATTGGAAAATATACTCTAATCTTTATGTAACATTTGTTACATTTTTATAATACAAACAATCAAGAGCATTTTGTCGCAGAAACCCTTATAACAGTTTTGATTCTCTTAAAATCATGTTCTGCTGATGGTCCATTGCACAGATGTAATTTATTTCTTTTAGGACTGTGGTTTTTATATATGTATCATTTTGGTATTAAAAAAATCCAGTTATTCTGGCTATTTTAATTTTATAAAATATCCTGTATCTTAACCCTCTAAGCGTTATGCACGTAAAATCACATCCTGCTCGATATACTTCAAAAAGCGACCAATTTTATAATTCCGATGGAAGTGAACTCACTGAAAGCAGTAAAGACGAATGTGTTAGCCTTCATATAATCGCAAGAAAAATGAAAACAAAATACAAAAAAGTTACTTCTATAGCATATTTGACCTTTTATAATAATTGAATAAAGTTACACTACAGCATTATGTGTGGCGGAATATATAGACATTCCGAATGTCCATATATGGTTATATATGGACATTTGGAAGTTTAGAGAGGGCACAAATGCTTATTTTTTCTGTGAGAGTGCTTTTTCAAATCAACTATCATCTCAGCAGAAGAAATGTACATTATATACATTGGGAAAGAAATATATGTATTATCACAATAAGTTTATAAGAAAAATGGTTTTAAAATTATAATCCAAATTTTATAGGTTATCTTATATTAGATATATGATTAAAATCAACTTTTCCCCCAAACTGTCTAGTATATTATTATGAAAATATTTTCAGATATATCTTTGATTACTTTGTCTTCCTATATAATATGAAAAAAACTAAATAAAAAGATTATATACAAGAAATTTTCACCAAATATATTTAAACTAAAATACCTCAAACACTGAAGCGAAATATGTCTTACAACTTTCAATATAAGAAAATCAAAACTATTCCACTTGAGTAATCAAATAAAAGTAAACAAAGGAACCAAAGTGTGCTGATAAATTTTCTGCACATAAATTCTTTTTACTGTCAAAGACCACAGCTACTCCCAAATTCCCAGTTGCAAACAATCTGATCTGGAAAGTATAAGAATTTGATCTTCTATGAAAATGGAGTTCCCTTCTCAGAATATGTTGAATGAGGTTCTGTTTAATTTATACTCTTTCTTGTCAAAATCCACTTATACGCAATGGATTATTATAGATAAGTGAATTATCTCTTTCAGTATACTCATGGGAATTAATTTTCTGTAAATCCTATCACCTATTAATCGAATGCTATCAGTCATTTTCGTTCTTTTTCAAAATTTGCTATTAGTTCGTATTATAATTAGTAATTTGTTATGAGTTATCAAAAGATGATTTCCTCGCATTCGATAAAATTTCTACTACCATTCAATTTGTTTCACAATATTTGAAAAGTACTAAATTCAAAAAAGAAAGTATAGAAATGTCACAGAAGACATGCAATTGCAATATCTCATTAAATCATAACAATTGCTTCTAATAAATTAATTTTTTTTTTCATTTAAAGAGTAAGAATGGAATTAAAACTTATACAGGAAATGAAATAATATTTTCTGGATGCATTAGCGTTTGTCCTAGCTCATTTGTACCTATTTCTATCCATACTTTAATTCACAAGTATTGAAATTAATTTATCAAGCACCACATAATATCATGATAATGTATTTATCTTAAAGCTCTAATTAATAGTATGAATGGGACAGAAAATTATTCTTTTATTTATGGGCTTATTTATTTGCTTAATATATATATATATATGTGTGTGTGTGTGTGTGTGTGTGTGCGCGTGTGTGGGATAAGAAATCTAAAAACATAATTAAAAATTGGACGAAATTATCAAGACATGTGCCTGTTAGTTTTGTCTAGGGATATAAATTTATAATAGTCTTGTTTATGCAATAATTGGTATCGTAAAGATTGAATTATTAGTTACAAATAATTCATATTTCTTAACAAAATATATTTTTTGCTTGTTAAAAAGATACTTATAAGAACACTACTGTAAGTTACAGCTGTAAATGTTGATTTGTTTGGTTTTTAAAAACCATACATTGAAGTAACGTGTACATCTGTAAATGTTTTGTTATTACTAAAAGAATCAAGCCAAGAACTTCATTTTTATTTATTATTTCATGACTTCTCTTCATAGTCCCTATTCAGAGTTATACATTTCTCCCAGCATATTATGATATGCATCCCCTTAAGGTAATATATAAATCAATTAGTTAAAAATATATATATACTTAATTTTCATATCTGTTTCACTTCAATCTAATAAAAAATTGTAGGTAAATTTTTACATTTTTATTTTTTTGAAAATTGAGTTCATTTGTTGTGAAAGCAACTATGAAACATATATTGAATAAATTTTATTTCAATCCTATAAGAAATTCCGAAGAAATTTATTATGACATATTTTTGAAAATTATGTTCGTTATTTGTGAAAAGAAATATTTAAAATATAGTTAAAAACAAAATAAATTTTTAAAAAGTGGTCAGGTTTTTAATAATAATTTTTAACAATGCATTGTTAATAATTTGATTTTAAATAAGTTATGTAATTCAGTTGATAGAGAAACATTTATAAGCCTAAACTCTTCAAAATATACGCTGAGAAATCTAGATAGTATAAAAATACAATTGGGATTTAAAGCGATTTATCCATTGTCCACTTTAAGAAATTAAATATATGGCTTACATAATGTATAACTAAATAAAATTAATATTAAAAATTCAACTATATTCTCTTCGGTTTAATATTCATGGATAAAATTTTGGATAAATTTTTCCTAACATACAGAGCATATTAAAAGATTTCGTTTATTGTAAAAAAATAGTAATTGGACGGAAATAATTTTTGGGAATAAATTACATTAAAAACGAAATTCCAAAACCAACTATTAGTGTTCTTCAAAGTATCTGTTAAGAATTGCTTATTTATGTTTTGATTCGTTACAATTTTAGTAATTATATATAAATAAAAATGTATCAAAGTGTAGGAAATGTGTATTTCGGCTCAAATTAAATAAATAAATAATTTCAATGATTTATTGCTTACAAAGTATAATATTTCCATATTTAGTAAAAATATATTCCAAGAAAATCAATATGCTTATATTTTTCGCAAATCTGTATGCAATCTGTAAATTGAATAAAATTTGAATACTTCAGAGAGTAAAAGTACTTTTAAAATCATATGAAATTTAAATATTCCAAGGATTCCAAGAGCAATTTTCATTTATATAACTTTAATATGTGTTACATAAAATGCAAAATGAAGGAAATATACTTTCTAAAATTGCACATTTCAATTTCATGCCTAAATTTTAAATATTCATTCACCTTGGTAAATTTCCTGGTGGACTTCATTGATTCAATTTCTAATGAATTGACATTGAAACAATTCCTAAATGATTCAATGTGTTGAATTACTTACAAGATTTTAACGCTTTCTACCAGCGAAACATACGAGGATGATTGAAAAAAGCATCTGCTTTTGTTGAAAACTGGTGATGCTAAAGGTAAGTTTCTGTTAGATTGCATGCATAGCCAAACAAAATTCGAAGCAGGTTTATAGCAGGTTAGTTTTTATTTGGTAGCAAATTGTTACCAATTTAAAATTTGTTTGCTGCCATATTGATTTGTCTTTGCCAGTCCCCATGGATGGTATCTGAGTTCATTATTTATGGTACATTGGAAACATTATTCAAAACAATGAGTTAAATTTGATCCAAAGAATGCGATAGCGGTTTCATCGGGGGGGGGAACTATGGAGATAATACTTAGAGATATTAAAAGCGTCAAACTCATGGACTTTATGAAAAGAAGGAGGAAAAAGAACACTAGAAAAACCCTTAAGAAAGGTGATGCTAATTTACATTCATAACATAGATACTTTTTAACTACTCAA
Organism: Nephila pilipes; assembly: GCA_019974015.1. Classification (NCBI taxonomy): domain Eukaryota; kingdom Metazoa; phylum Arthropoda; class Arachnida; order Araneae; family Nephilidae; genus Nephila; species Nephila pilipes. Next base: position 64,119 of record BMAW01132437.1, on the reverse strand, counting down.
ATGTATATGCTCATATAATAGGAACATGTTTGCAAGAATTACACAGTTCAATTTCATACTGAAACTTAAAATATTTAATCAATGCAATAATATTTCTGATGGGCCTCTTTGATTTCCTTTATAATAGATCAGTCTTGAAATACATTTAAAGTCATTATCTTATCTACCACAAAAATATGTCATTTTGTATTTTACTCCCAGGCGTTTTATCTCTTTCTTCAAGAGTTCATTTCTAGGCAGAATTTACATATCTCAGCCTCCCTCCAACATTATAGATGTGTTTATGTTTTGAATGTGAAATTGTTGAAGTATATTAACCCCTTTGGTGGAGACACACACAATTAGATAGCAGAAAGTTTCTTATTTATAATAGAATAATTCATAATAATGTCTGGAATTCTGACTTTAGTAGAAGATATTCTATTTCTGTTTCCACTTATCAATTTGCCGGATATAATATGGTAATTATTCTAAATTTTTATAAGATATTCTGTCAATTTGTGCATTAGAAAAAGTTTGGGAAACTTCGATTATTTATGAATATTTAATTATTTTAAAACTAGCATTTGTAGAACTTTTTAATACGGATATGAATTTTTAAAAATTAAAATGTTAAATTCAATATAACTTTTATATAAATGAGGATCAAAGTATTTATTTAATTATCCTACTGCAATTGAAAAAATATAATGCTTATAGAAGAAAAATAGGAAAGTAGTTATTAATAAAAAAAAAGCATTCCAATATCTAATTAACCAATTTTTAAAGCTATCTAAAAGACGCTGCTTGAAAATGCATTAGGTAATTTCAAAGCCTAAATCACTTAGATAAGTCTTTTTTCCAATTATTTTACAGAAAAAGGTGTATCAAATAAAATCGAAAGCTAGAATATTCTTTTTCAATTTACACATTCTAAAACTTTCTCTCCAAGGCATATTATTTTAACTGTGACTTTCTGTTTAAGAAAATCATTTTCAAAACCTCTAAAACACTCACTAAATGTCTTAACTTTTTCGTCTGAGTAGTTTAATATTTTCATGAATGACTCTCAAAATATTTCGAATTATTTGCTTAATTAGTGAAACTACTTCGACAGATATACTATTTGAGTCTACATATAAATTGTTGACCTCTAATAAGTTAATATTAAAAATGTTACAATAAATTTTACTGCAAATTCTTATGTTCAAATTTCAATTAATATATATATGAGGGCTATTTTTTCAAAGTCTAATCAGCTGCGAAATGAAAATCACTGTGGAAATCAAAACTGCTTCATTTGGAACGCTTAGATAAATCTTAAAGCTACTTCTCTACGTATTCGTTGCTCCAACAGTGATATTTATCTTAACCTGGTATTAACTTTCACATACCCTCGACATAGAAAGCTTTGTTTTGAACCAATTCTCGACACTAGTTTGTTACGTTATCTCTGCCAAATTTCTGCTTTCCAAGCCAGCGTTTCATGTGAGCAAAGGAATGGAAATCGGAAGGATTTAATTCCACGATGTATGGTGAACGACCAAACAGATCCCACTGATAAAGCTATAGGAATATTTTTGTTGCGGCTGCTTGGCATGGATGCGCATTGTCATTCATGAAAGAGTTTTTTCTGACTCATTACTCACTCGTCGATGAATTTCGGCTCCATTGTAAACCTTTGAATGCCGAAATTGAATGACAGCCAGAGATTGTTGATCGAGAGATTTTTTATGTGCTCAGAACTAACAAAAATCATACAGAACTGACATCTGTAACCTGACGTGATTGAAGAGCTTAATACTAGAGATAATTGAAATATTTCTTTACACTGTGCCATCGGTGTTTCCCGGGAGTTTTCATTTCGGGAAAATATTTCTCGTGTTTATATATATATATATACATATATGTATATACATGTATATATATACACATTTGTATATATATGCATATATATACATGTATATATATATATATATATATATATATATATATATATATATATATATACACTCCACCGTGCAAATCATACGCAACAAATACATTTTTAACAGACAAACGTGAAATTCTTTAAAAGCGCTTTTTACGACCAGTACAAACAAAAGGCAACTCAGTAGAAAGGTGATGCATATGTAATTATCAGCATTGTGATGTCAGAAGGGATGTTAAGGCATAAAAAAGCGTTGAATGTGCGCGGTCTGTGCAAAGGTAACTTAAAAAGATGGAGGAAGGACGCATTTCCAGATATTTTTTAATTGATATAAGTAAGCATTAGGGCACCTTTACAAGTGTTAGAATGATCAGTAAGTTTGAAGAGGAGAGTAGTTTGACAAGTATTTCACAAGAGTTTTGAGTTTACAGAAGAGTTGTTTAAACAGCTTTTAATGTCTGCCAAATGATAAGTATGGTTATATGTAAAGTTGGAGGTTGTTAGACGAGTTAAGCAACAGACAATGATGACATGTATATCGCTCTGCAAGTAAAAACAGACCGAAAAAAGACATCAGGTGAATTTTTCAATAGCTACTTATGACAACCCAAACACTTGCTCTGCTTAACTTTACCAATCATATACAAATGTTCTTGGATGGTCGACCAAGGTTCGTTAAGAGTCTTTGTTTGTCCTTTGATTATCTGATACAGATTTTCTTCCACTTCCGCTCTTAACATGTCATTGTCTAAAATTGTCGGTCTTTCTGATCGGTACGAGTTTAAAAGATCGAAATTACCACATTAGAACTTAGAACTAGAACTTTGGTATTTATAAACATATCATGCGTTTGGAAAAATTTCGCAAATATTTTTGGTAGCATCAGTTTCGTTACTACCCTTGTGAAACTCAAAAAGCATATTATGTCGGATTTGAGCCTATTCTGGTATTTGACTGTCCATTTTAACAAAAATTGCAAAAAAAAAAAAAAGAAAGAAATAAGATTTAATTATTTACGAGTATGCAACAATTCTAACCTTAAAATGTCTTTACGACGACTTTGAAGTACACAATGAGCTGATAAATGACTAATGAATATTCACATCCACAGAAATGGATAGAACTTTCCAGAAGACTTTATATATATATTTATGTATGTGTGTGTGTGTGTGTATGGAGGCATTGGACGAATGAGTGTCTAGGGCAGGGGTCGCCAAAGTGGTCTATATATACCCCTAGGGGTCTATTTAACAACAGTAGGGGGGTCTATCTAACCCAAGGGGTCGAATGGGGGTCTATGGGACTCGAAGGAAAAACAGTTCTTAATACGCAAATCACACATATCTAACTGCGTATGTAAAAATTTAAAATATTTTTAGAATTGACTTTTTAATATTATATTCTTTATAGAAAATAAAATAATAAATCAGAAAACAATCTGCCCCTTTTTTCCTTATGTGTTTTCGTATGTATACCGTGACGTCACAACTTGACCTTGTGACCAGTTTGTAATTTGCACGACTCATAGTATGCAGCCAGAAGAGCGATTGAGGCTTATCCGTGTCTCTTGCTGGCAAACCCATCAACCAATTAGGAGCCTTTGGCGCAGACTTGGCGAACGACGACACTGCCGTTGGCTTTCTATGCATTAAGCGTGGAGGGAATCTTCAGTACTCCGTTTTCTTTCTTCTTATGTTTGTGGTTTTAGTTCTTTTAGTTTTTTTCTATATACGGCAGTTACGCATCGTGTCGTTGATTCGCCCTTTGTCTCCATCGTAAACCATACGAGCCTTGCATATGAGTCAGATGTATATGTGAGCTTATCCAATTCTACACTGGATGCTACAAACGCAAATATCATATGCATTTTCAGCTATTTTTGGGATCTGTGAACAGTATTAAATGCTTGTAGTGTCATTATTACTACTATTATATCTACCATTGGATAATTAGTTAATGTTTCTATAAAAGTATTCGTTTAGTTTTGATATCAATTTTAATTATTGTTACTTGTTAAAAGGTAAGCTTTAATAATGTGGATTAGTATAATATAAAAACTTAATTTTAACTTATTTACAGAACCCTAATTTAAAAATGACAGCTTCAGTATCTAAAAAGAAATGTCGGTATTATTCATTGGATTACTTAAAATTTGGATTTATTTGTTCATCGACAAAGGAAACTATTTATATGTGTCTTATATGCGAAAACCCTTTTGGAAATGAATACATGAAACCGTCAAAAATGAAAGATCATCTTGAAAGGCTTCATTCAGATAAAAAAAAAATGAAGAATTAGAATTTTTCAAAAAACTCAAAGAAAAATTCACATGTCGACCAACTCTAAAAAGTTTTATGAAACAGTCTACTGAAATTGAAAATGAAGGAGGATTAATTGCTTCGTACAAGATTTCGCTTAATATAGCAAAGAGGGGAAAAACCCACACAAACGCAGAAGAAATTGTAGTACCTGCAATTAAAGACGTCATTGAAAATGTGATGAAAAAAGACTCTACTAATGTTTTAAAGTCTTTGACATTAAGTGCAAATTCTGTAAAACGGCGTATTGACGAAATGGTCGAAGAAATAGAAAACACAGTAGTTTCGGAGCTAAAAAATTGCAAGTTCTCTATACAACTTGATGAATCTGTTTTTGGCGTTTCTGCTATTCTTATGGCGTATGTTAGATATTTCAGTAAAATTAAAGGAGAGGTCATTTATGAATTTTTATTTGCTAAATATCTTGAAACCGATGGGAAGAGAGTGACAATTTTTAGATGTTTACAAGAATATTTAAATAAATATGACATTCCGCTTGAAAATATAATAGCAGTAGCCACAGATGGCGCACCTTCTATGGTAGGGCGTTACCGAGGTTTTGCTACATGCCTCAAAGAAAAAGTGCCCGGTATTCGTACTATTCATTGTGTGTTGCATAGACACAACTTAGTAGCAAAATATCTGAGTTCAGAGTTACATGAAGCCTTACAGTTTTGTATTAAATCTATTAATCAAATTAAAGCTCAACCTCTTAAATCAAGATTATTTGCCAAACTTTGTGAGGAAAACATTGAGTTATTTAACCAATTACTTCTGCACACCGAGGTTAGATGGTTGTCTAGAGGTGTATGCTTGCAACGGCTCGTCAATTTATTTGACTCCACGACAGAATTTCTGAACGAAATAAATCATGTTCTAAGAAAGAACTCCAAAACAATAAGAACCCTATTTTTTTATTTAGCAGACTTATTTGGAAAATTTAATGACGTTCAAACAAAACGGCAAGGAAAAGATGTAACAATTATCCAAGCTCGGACAATACTGTTAGGCTTCCAAGTAAAATTAAATTTATTTAGATCTTCATTACTACGTAAAGATTATAAGTATTTTTCAAATCTGCAACAATTAAAAATAAAAGAAGAGAGAGAAGTCTTGGAAATATATACAAATCATCTTCAAAAATTAGGCGACGATTTTAAACTGCGCTTTGTTGATTTGGAAAACATCGACATCCCTGATTGGATTAGTGCGCCATTTTCGGCGCAAATTGATAACGTCAACATCAACATACAATATGAACTTGCTGAACTATTGTTGGATCTTGAAGCAAAAACGGTTATTAAAAATTTGACAATACATAAATTTTGGACTAATATAAATATAAAGCAAAAATATGTGAAACTTTACGAAATGGCTCAGCCATTTATGCTGGCGTTTCCAAGTTCGTATATGGTTCAAGCCGGTTTCAGTCACGTTAATTCAATTTTAACTAAAAACAGAAATAAATTAAAAGTGGAGCTTCGAGGGGATTTACGGTTAAAATTGACTAATTTCGAAACCAATATAGCGAACCTTGCCAAGAAACACCAGGCACACTCATCTCATTAAGAAGTAAAAAATCTGTAGCTACTTTACTTACTGTTTCTGATTTATTAAATATTTAGACTAATATATAGTTTTATTTTAATTACCTGAAAATTACCTTTGTGGGGGTCTATGGAGATTTCGAAAAATTATATAGGGGGCGATGATCAAAAAAGTTTGGCGACCCCTGGTCTAGGGTATAAATAAGGAGAAGCGATTATTCACAAAGAACCGTTTATTTATCGAACGAAGGACGAAAACATTTACAAATTGGACAAAGAAGAATACAAATGTAAGTACGAAAATTCCATAACATCATTCAAGTGCCCTGGCGCTCATGATATCTATCCTATTATTCCTCAACTTTCGAGAGCTCACACCCATTTCTTTCCACTAATTTCTATGTAACTTTGTGACATTGGACTATTCGCGGTTTTTCTTCACTAACCTTGGGGACTTTTAATTGAGATTGATTGCTTTTGCTAAACAACCTTTGCCCGACCAAAAATGAAACGTGATACGTAGAATTATTATGTAAAGCAGTTAGAAATGAAGTGAAGTGGTTGAGTTAAGAAATATATAAACTCCGCCTGGAAGTAGCAAGAGTGTCTGAAAGAGAGGCTGAAGGGATAGAGAGGTTGAAACAGAGAGACTGTAGGAGAAGTGAAGCTGAAGTGATAGATAAGAGGGAGGAGGAAATAGAGGGTTCGAGTAAAGATTACTGCTAGGATATTTTCTAGTGTTTTCAACAGTTGATATAGAGTCTGAGTTGCAGTTGAGGAAGTATTAATGGTAAGAGTCTGTTAGATTACTATTGGTGGGTTGAACTAAGGTATTAGAAAGCTTTCCCTGGAGAGCATAGCCCTTTGTTGTCATAGTAAATATATGCTAATAAATTGCTTAAAGATTGTTTTAGTGTTCCTTTAATTATTTGTGTCGTAGTGTTTCGTGATTGAATCTAGTGATGGCACAAGACGGAGACCGGGGCGGGCGTCAGAACTTCTTGCGGCTTCCCAAGCCTTCTCTCTTTCTCAGACCTTGTGTCCGAACCACACGCTTTTTCAGCAGAGTCTTTTGGTTTTTGCTTGTCCGTTCATGCTTGGTTCTCAGCTCCGTGTCTTTCTCCACAGGATAGGATCTCCCTATTGCGAGTGTTGAATTCAATAAAATTAATTTCCTCGTCTCCCCCTATATATTTGTGTATGTGTGATAAAGTTACACATTCAAATATTAAAACTATTTATTTTTTTCATAATTAAAACAGAGAGCTTAAAGTCGTCTATGTATACGCAGTAGAAAATGACGTCAGACTGAAGGAATTTGGGATTCGCTGGTAACATTATATTGCACTTTTTGGTAACTCTGCAGATTTAATATAAAATTTTATTTAGACTTTAGAGAGATTTTATTTAGACTTAGATTTAGAATTTAGGTATGATTCAGGTCATGACCGAAAAAGAAAATGAATTGGGATCGGAATCTTAGGATTGGGTGATCTTTATTGAGGAAACAAAATCTTCGAATATGTAAGGCAAGGAAACAAAGGTCTAGTGGGAAGTTGAATTTGAGTTAAGGTATAATTAACTAATCTTGTATATATATATATATATATATATATATATATATAATATTGGAGCCCTATTAACTCACGGTAGTTGAGATTTGTCGTTACTAAACTGCGAGTTAGGTCAGTCTCAACTCACAGTATTTATATAACATTTTCGATAACATAAATTCCGTCATTCATATGATTTTTCTACATTACATTCCTGCTCTTTCTACATTATTTTTAATTATTAAAGAACTCACGTATACAATAAAAGAATCTTTATATCACTTAATATTTGACCAATCAAATATTGCTGAACGTTCGGCTAATCTCACTGTCCTCGAGATCCTATAATTAATTTTCTCAAAAAATGTATCTCTCTTCAGACTGGAAAATTCAATTTCCCAGAAGTGGTGATTCATGTCCAAACCTAACATTCAAATCTAAAGTATTGTATGCATAAAGTATTAAGATGGTCCGCCCTATCTTGAACTTTCAAATGAAATGTAACTTATTCCTTAACTATCTTTTCTTTGCAACGAAACTCATTATGTACACTTAATGACTATGGAACTTGCTGCATTTGGTTTTGTAAAAGATTTTCATTTACAACTGTGCTTCTTGTCCTGTTTTTCGTATTAAGATGCTCAAACATCATTTGATGTTTCATTGTCATATTTTTAATTTGTCTCATTGAAATTATAAACGTGATACGCAAATAATAACTTCATGACATGCTAACCCTACGGTACATATTGTGGAAAGAAAAAAATACTAACGTCTAGTCTTAACAGGATACCTGAAATTGTTTGAAAAAGGATTAATCTAAATCTCATACAAGAAAAAATCAAAGTAAAACCGTGAGTTAAGCAGAGTCACGAGTTAACGGCATCCAACTCCATACATAGAAACACACACACGTATATATATATATATATATATATATATATAGACATTTATTCATACAATATAAAAAATTAGTCATCATACCTGCAATTACTATACCTATATTTATTTGGATTTAATTTTTATAAATCTAATTTGAATTTCATTCCAAAGAACGATTTGAAAGTGAAAAGTGAAACATTTTGCCTGAAAGTGATTGTTGTGATTTTCAAAGCATCATGTCCTATGGAAAAGACACAAACGGGTTCTTCGAAAGTATAATTTTTATTTCTTTAATGCTTTTTATACAATGATATAGAAATAATATCACATTTAACACGTTATGTATTTTAATTCAAAAGTGTTACATTTCTAACTTATCATTTACAGCATAAATACAAATAAATGTATATCTTGTTTAGTAATATCTTCAAGAAGTTATAAGCATAAAAAAAGACTAAAATATACCTCTAATTTGTGAATGATAATAGAAAAACTTTTCTTATAAATGCATATTTGTTTTCGAAGAATTACCAGAAATAAGTTTTTACGGTAAAACACACTTTTTTGTATTCACAGTTTTAAAAAATTGAGCTCAGTGAAAAGGAAAATTTGTTTCGAATTCCTTTCTTGAATACTTGAATATAGCGTTCATTGTATAAAATATTGGTATCCTTACAATAAGAAAGTAGCAGTAATTTAAGCTTTAAGAATTCTTACAAAACGAAGGAAATGCAATATGCTCTCAGTTCTGTGAAATGCATTTTGAAATAATCATTGTTAACGTTTCATGAAGTGACATTATCTATAGTATCAACTATTAAGGTTTATGCAATCAATGTGTATAAATATTTGCATACAAAACTTATACAATTTCTGTAGAAACTATTTATATGTTATAAAAATTTTTGTACTAGCATATATATACATATATATATATGTGTGTGTGTGTGTGTATGTGTGGCAAAATGTTTCTTAGTAAAACCTTTTCAGGTAATAAATACATCTCGAAATATAGGAAGAATGACTGCAGTGCGCCTTTTGTGTTTGATTATTTAGTAACAGGTTGAAACTTTTTTTTAGTTACATAATAATGTGCATAAAAATTACAGTTCTTTTCCTAACAGATACGTTAATTATCATTGGTTTGAAAGAATTTAATATCTTTTAAAATAATTTTTCCTTTGTTATACTTTTGTTTTAATTTGATATTAATGCTAATTTTGGTATTGTTCCATTTTGTTGTATTGTAATTCTTGAAATTGGGATGGATTGAATCTATAATGCTGATACAACAGATTTCTCAGTTCCAAGTTTTAGAAAGTTTACAATTATTTTTTTTCCATTTTTGGAATTAATTTCTTAATTCGTTTCTCTACAGATGTATTTTGTTGTGTTGCTTAGTCTTTGATATGTTGTACTTCGATGTATTACTTATTATTTTTAATACATAGTTTTATACTATATTTTTTAATTATTTATATTTTTAATACAAACTCTAGGAATTTATTCTATTATATTTTTAGACCTTTAATTACTTTTTGCACTTAAAAATTTGTTTGTTTTTAATTTATGTTTTTTTTTAAATTTTATCTAAATTTAATATTTTAATTTTTATTACTTTTAATTTTGGTTTAATTAGACATGATTCGTAATTTATATTCTTGTTAATATTTTGTCAAATAAACATTAATAATTATATATATATATAAATAAGAGACAGAGAGGAAAGAGGAAATTTCATTTGAGGATTACAGTTTACATTGAAAATTTTATATATATGTTGGTCATAAAGAACAACTGTGTTTATATTTTTAGTTTTTCATTTTTGTCAACATATTTGAAGGTAATATTAATATTATGTATTATAAATTTGGAATAAAGTTATTGAGAAATATATTTTGAATAACTGTATTAAATTAACTGCGAATCATTTTCAGCAAATTTTGTGCTATTTTTAGACTGATGAATTTCCCTTCAAAGTAACTTTTTTTAATCGTAAAATATCTCTTTTGTAGTCCATAATAACAATCATGATATTAATATAAATTTGAGCTTGACATAAATTTATAAACTTTGTAAACATGTACTTGACAATGGACAGCTATAAATATTAATAAAATTATGCACAGAAACAAAAAATTGTAAAAATATGAGAATTTGTCCTATAATCATTATATTCCTTATTTTAAATATCTAAGTATATTTTTTAAATTTTACTTTTACTTCAAAAAAATTAATTCATCTTTTTTAGGTTTATAATTTTTTTCCGAACAATTCCTGATTTATTTTTCGTTTACCTGTTACGATACGCTGCTACGCTAGTTGATTAACAAAGAACCGAAATTTGTTGTATTGTTGCTATCAAAGTTCTGTGTTCAGGAATTTCGGATTATGTCGGAAAAATGTTTGGCCAAATATGCATCAGAACAATAAATGGTATAATATATTCTTTTATTTATGCAAAATATTTCAGAAAAAGTTGTCGTTTATCAGAATGTTCATTGTAAGGATATAAAAGTTGTGTTATCATTTCAACCAGAATGAGAACTTTCTTAAGTATATCTACTACAACTTGCAGAACCTCTAAATATATACATACTGGAAACTTTTCTAATTCAAAGTTTTAAAAGAAGTCTAACTTTGCAACATCTTAATATGAAACAACCTCTTTATTTCGCAATATTTCGTTACTTTCGAGAGAACTGTTCTATTTTTCTCACATGTTTGAAATGAGCCGTACTGTATACTATCTATTCTGATGGTTTCATAATTAAGTGCGTATAAAAATTTTTCTTTTTTTTTCTAAACTTTTTGGATGAGTAAATTCTTTAATGACTTTACATTAGGATTCAAAGAAAACTTTGCATAACAGATCAGTTAAGATGAGCTGAAATATAATGGAAAGAGACACCCCATTTGGTAACTTTTAAGTCATTAACAATAAATGCATATATGCAAGAGGATACAGATTAACTAGAAGCCATTATCGGAGTGGGTAATTTTGAAGAAGATGTGATTCTCGAGGGAAAGGTTTTGCTGCTCTTAATAATCCATTGTGTCTCAGATAATGAAGTTAGTGAGAATAAAGAAGGAAATTGACCTTTATTATGAAAATATGCAAAGTGGCTCTCTTGAAGTGAAATTTGCTTTTTTTTCCTAAAAAAATCATTGTTATAAAAATTGTTTTAAGATTATTTTCAAAATAGCCAAATTGTGGAAAAAGTATTACAAACTTAGTATTTATTAATAAACTTAATTACAACAAGACTTTGAAGTATGATTGCTTACACTGTGATATTTACTTATATTAATAAATGTTCCCAAACAGTTTTTATGATAAAGATAAAGCCCCTTGCATTTTAAATAGTCAACGCATAATTGAATAAATTAGTGCATAACTAATTTTTTACATCAGAAATTCTCGGGAAGTTGAATGAATATTGCATGGTTATTTATAATTTTTTTTTCCAATTAAAAACCAAACTTAAAGAACGAATGTTAAGCCATGAATGAAACTGTTGAAATAAATATGAAACAGTTCAATATAATATATCATAGAGGAATTTTCTGTGACAAATAATTATTAATAACTTAGTTGAAGATATGAAACGTAGTGAATTCAATTAGCGATACTGATATATAAGTGAAACAGAATTTGAAAGAAAAAGAAGGGAAGAAGGGAATAAGGATAAATTGATAGATATATAGATTGAAATCAATCATCGTAATTAGTTGGTTTGACGCATTGTTAGGGATGAATACGTGTTTGATTTGAGATAAACGAGAAGTGTGTGAATCAGAAAGAGTGGTTTGGTAAGCTGTAATTTTATAATTAGTGTATAAACTATATTTGACCAAGTTAGGCGCAATTTGAGAGAGAGAGAGAGAGTTCTTTGATATTCTAAGTTGAGAGCTTATAAATTACATTGTTTTTCTCCCATACATATCTTCAATTAGAGTCTTGAGCTTATTGACTATTAAATTAGACTTTAAGTTGAGTATTGAGGAAAGTAATAAAGTAAATATCTCACAAGCGAAACAATAAAATGTATATCTTCTTGTAATAAAATTTCTTAATATCTGAAACATAGAACGTACTTTAACTTAATAGAACATTTACCAATTTTAAAGATTATGAATTTAATGAATAGATTTAATTAATAGATTCTTGGGAGTTTCAAAAATTATAACTCAAATATTAAAATAAAATTAAAGATTTAATATCGAATATCTTAATAGGATTTTATTCTTCAAAATTTTTATGATTTTAAAATATTTTTTGTAAGTATCATTACAAAATAAAGACGGTTATTGATTATCATCTATAGTACCTTTAATGCATTTTATTACAGCGTACTCCGCATATTAGTATCAACTTCCATTGTGAAGATTAGCCCATGTATATGATTGAAAGTCTCTTAAATATATATACTTATTTCAAATGTTGTAAATGAATTATATATGTTTTTGGTTCCTAGTAATTCACTTTACCTAATCGATTTTAAGAGATGTTCAATTTATAATTCAAAAAATTTATTTCATTCTAATTAGTATGCATTTCCACAAAATGTCAATTTTTTTCTTAAATATTTCTTAGGAAGTAGGAATTCTAAGTGTATGCAATCAAAATTATAGAAAAATAAAAAAAAATATTTACATTAAATTTATTTTACATTGAGATTCATGGTAATTATCTTATAGCACTAAAGAAATTTGAGTTTTAAAATTTTTTGTATTGTGTGAGAAAAGGATGTCATCTAATTTTATGATCAGCTCCTTATTACCTAAGAAAGGATCACTATTATTGTTTCTTTTTAAAGATTTTTAATAATGAGTAAGTGTACAGAAACAAAAAAAAAATATTTTAATATATAAAACAATTAAAACAAAATGAAAAATGCGAATTTTGACCATATTGAGGTATAACAGTTTTTAAATTTTCGATTTATTTTACTCAACGAAAACTTTGTTAAATATTGTGTGCTCACTGTTTTGCGATCTTTTTATATTTTTTCTTACCAACGTCGTATTTCTGAAAACTTGATATTTTGCATGTATGTAAATTTAAATGCTGCTAATGCAAAATATGAACTTTTACCTTTGCTGGATGTAAAAGTTTTATTTAGCTGGCATGATCCTCCTGAATTGAAGTTGATGTTACTAATCTGCGTGTGCCTAGAGCGTGAATAATATTCATTTTTCCTCAATTCGAAAAGAAATTTTGTTAACAAGTGCAAAGACTTTTCAACACTTTCTGAAGATTTACAGGAAATTTAATCTTTAATATTTTGAAAAGTAAGCATGATATACATCTTCATTTTCAAAATCTCGAGGAACCCATCAAAAGAAAACATGAAATAAACTTCTTTTTTTCACTAATCCAGCTGTTACTTAATTAATGTTATATACATAATGTAACAGACTTTACATACATTTTCTTGTCGACTTCTAAAATAATTATTAAGCTTATTCGCCGACAGACCATTAGAAAGTATTTTAAAAAATTTGTAAAAAATTTCTATTTTGTAAATTCACTACATTTTTACAATTCATATAATCTGAGTGATTTCACATACACTATTTTTTAAATATGTTCTATGTTTCATCAAAATAAACTGTGATCACAATGAATGAAATATATTCGGCAGCATTGTTCATGAAAACATTGAGGTTAAAATATAAACCTTTTATTATGTGCATGCAACTAAATAATGTCAATAGTGTGCATATTAATGTGATATTCAAGAGAATATAATTATCTATTTTTTTTAATTCAGAAAAGTATTGAGAAACAACAATTTAGACTTAGTATTTCAAACATTATTTATCAGTAAAAAATAAAAATAATAAAATAAATTACACTAATATTGTTAAATTACATTAACATTATGCATTTCCTTCAGGAATAAAAGGGAAAAAATAAGTCATGTGTAATTCAATTCATTAAGAACCATAATTTTTACATATAATGTAAAATAATTGTTGCTTCACATGTGAAATGAGAAATTCGGTAAGAATATATTAAAGTAGTTACACAGCAAATGATAGTAACATATACATTTCATAATTTAACAAACCGTATGGCTTATAAATTCAAGAAAATAACTTTTTTTTTAAGTTGTATTTTCTAGTTTGGATATTATGGAATCTCGGAAGAAAATAAACACAAAATGTCCCTAAGAAAATTGCGTATGTATATTGATTTCTTTTGTTGATTTAATTAGAATTCTTTGAATCTTAAAAATTGAGTTATTTCTGTTAATCTCTCTTTATTAGATTAAGAAGAATATATAAATTGTTGCAAATAACGTTATAAGAAAAATTTCTATTTATCACTTACTTCTCCATTCAGCTTCCACTTCTGTGAAAAGCGTTTTTCAACCTTGATGGCTTCTTTTTCGGCATCCATCGAGACTAATTCGTTTATCTAATTTATTTACATACGGGTTCATTGTCAATTAGAACTGTAGATTTTTTAAAGCTTTTGCCTCTTCTTTCTGCTTGATGAAGCAGAAAAATTAAAATTGGAAGAACTCTTCTTTCAATAGTTGCTAAGCATAAGAAAGCTGATTGAAAATCAATGTCTTGAAATTAAAGAAATACAACAGTATCCAAATAATTGGTTGCCAAATAGTTGAAAAAGAAAATAAAACATTTCTGCCTTACAATGTAACTTTTATTTATGTATTATATAGCAGAATTACTTTTTCTTTAAATTATCCTCAAGATGTATTAAAAATAATTAAAACAAATCATATTTTACTTTTTGAAGAATAAATATCTCAAAATACAGTTTTGCTATAGTTATGAATTAGAAATTTTTCCATTTATTTTATAGATTTTTGATATGTATTATTTTTGTTCCAAAATGAAAAGTATAACACTTTCAGAAAGTCATACAAATTCCTAAATATCATTACAGTTATTATTATTATAGATTTTTTTTCTTTTATCGGTACACTAAAAAACAAGAGATGTTGCACAATAGAAGAAAACATTATGAATAAAGGGACACTAAGTAGTTACCTCTCTTTGTCTCAATGTATTCTAAAACAAGACATCGGGAAACTCTACCAGCATATACGAATCATTTCTACAGTAATATAATAAAAAAGTGGCCTACAACTGCAACGATAGAAGCGTCTAAACAACTGAAGCAATCTCTCTCACTTATCTTGTCTATTATTCGTAAATTCAGCAAAGCGTTCTTAAGATATTGAAGTTTTTAATCTTATGTATTCCAAAAAAATATTATATCTTTGTAAGATATAAAGTAGATTTGATATTTCTCAAAACCTGAGTGATATTAAAAACGGATATTTTGTACATGAGAAATATAATTTTTGTAAGCATCCGTGAAGGTCATAAGAATTATGTAGGTCTTTTTCTTATTATAAGTTGTTAAACTACTGAATTATGTATCAATTATTAGAGAACAATTGCCAATTTAAGAGTTTTGGTAAAAATATAAAAATAAATGTTATTTTCTGATCCTGTTAAGTTCGTAAAAATTTGCATTGCCCTTTTCTAAAATGATCTTTTAAACTTTAACGTAAAATATTTATTTTTACGAAAGATTTTCTAATCTTAAAAATTGAATCTGAGCTTTTAATATCTGCTATTGGTCTAACAGATCAATATATCTTTTCAAACTATTGTTTATACTTTCTAAAATGGATAATAATATTTTTCAGTACTGATACATTTTAAGATACTCATTTAAATATCATGCAGATAATCTGTATTCTAATTTCATTTTATTTCCATCCTGAGTAGTCGACATAATGTTAACGTCAGGAACGAATTACTTCTAATTTCATGTAAAGTAAATTATCAGTTATCGTAGAATATCTCAATTCCTCTAAAACAATTGTCATTGACAATAGACTTATTTAGAAAATTGTTTTGTATTTCACAAATAAAGAAATTGATTATGGAAGCAGGTACTATTTATCAATATCTGGTATTGCAAAGAACATTAGAATGTGGATGATTTAAATTCTATATTGTAAGAAGATTTATATTAAGAATAATGTAGTATTTCTTTTGAAGAAGAATATTTTTATTGGAACAAAATAGGTCTTAGTGTATTGTAAAAGAGTCTCTTCTGATTGCCACAGCTCCAAATCCCAACAAAACATTAATATTTGGCGAAAGAACTGAAATGTATTGAAAATAAAAATATTATTTCATGCTTGGGTAAACTTCACTACTAAATTAAAAAAAAATTGAAATTACTTTGTATTATATAAAAAGGAGTAAAACTTAATGCAAAATTAATTTAAATGTTAAAAATTTAAGATAATCAACGTTTTAATATATTCATTGATTTTCGAAGAATAATAGTTGCTACTTTTGTTTCCATATTTTATTTAATTGATTTAATTAGATGACTGGAATAGAATTCATCAATAATTTCAAAGAAAAATCAGCTTCTTTTTAATATAATTTAAATGATACTTTTTTATATTCTATCTTAGTCTAAATATCCATTCTAAATCTTATCAGATTCATTGTAATAAATATTTTTTGAATTCCAGCAAATGCTTTATTCTAGGGATTCCTAAGCGTGTTCTCTGAAGGAAAGTCTTGAGAATCTTGGAATTTTGCCAGAACACTTGCTTATTTTGAAGGTTAAATAATAAAATATAATAAAAAAAATTCAAAAAAAGAGAAAAAGCTTGTTTTATTTAGAAATATTTTAAAATTAGGTTATTATTTATTTCCTACGAAAACAGTGATTATTTAAATTTTAAAAAATAACAGATACGCATAAGACGAATTTGGAATGACGTTTCTAACGACTTCGATTATGTTGAATCCTTAACTGCAAATCACATCGATATCAAGCATAATTGCAGAAAATTGAATACCTGGTATGGCGACTCTATTTCTTTTACACTCTCCTTTAAGGGGACTTAGTACCTTTGCACCTTCAAAAATTCGATTTTTCAAATTTGTTTTTAAAAAACAGTACTGATTGTTAGAAGTATTTGAAAATAAACTGCGTCAAAATCCGACAATTATTACGCCCTGTGCAGCAAAAAATGTAAATGTCTAAAGTGGCTTGTTCTATATAATGCAATGTAAACAAACCTCTTTTTCTCAGTTTCTTATTTTCACACTTTCCCACAGGATTAAAAAAAATGTTTTGCACGTAGAGCTTTAAAATTTTACATGAGCGTTGTACTTGTAAATCTTTATTCTGTGAACCTCAATTTTGTTAATAGGATGATTAGATTTTATTTTATAGCATGATACATGTAAAAAAGTTACTAAATACAAACTTGATAACTTTTTTAATTTTTCAATTTTTTTAATATAACATAAATTTAAAATTTGAGGTTTACAGAATAAGATTACTATTTAGCTTTAATTTGGTATAAGAATTATGGCTCTACTGTACATCTTTCAAATGTTATCTTATGGGAAATGTAAGGTAAGCTAATTTATTTTTCAAATTTTTGTACGCATATTTCATATTGCATAAGAAAATATAAAAATTTAATAGCAAAACTTGACCCAATATTTTAAACTATGTACTTTATTACACAAACTGGCAAAGTTTCAGGTTGAAATGAGGAAAAAATGTTGTTTTATGAAGAATCGAAAAAAGTTTCTCAAAATGTTCTACTTTTGATTTCGTAAGGTACTAAGTCCCCTTAAGCCTGATTCTGGACATTGTCTTCTTTGAAGCGTAGTAATAAAATCGTGCTTTATATAAGTATATAGTGGTAAACAGAAGTAAAAAAAAGCATTAATAAATTATTTTGACGAAAAAGGATAGTCTTCAAATAAATTAGCTTAGAATTTATTTAATGGATGATATTTCTATTTTTTCATTAAATGACAACCAAACATTAGATCAGTTTAGTTTTCTTAATCATTTGCATTTAGGCTTGCTGTCTTATCAGTTATTAAAATGGATCTCGAGCACAGAAAATATTCTCACTAATTTTCGAAAATTATTGCAGAATAATTTTTGCAAAGTTAAAAGTTTATTTCACAAATGCTTCAGAACCATCTTCTTCTATTTAATCTATTTATTGAAAATATTTGAGTTTAAACAATTGAAAGGTTTTACCATTGTTTTCAATTAATCATTCATATAAAGAGAGAAAGCAATTAAAATTATTTATTTCAACTGAAGAATACCGAAACTTCATTTTGTTTCAAAAGAAGCAATTTATCTTTTGTACTAAAATTGAAGTACACTTTCCTTGCAATGATCATTTAATTTATTACACTTCATAAAAATACATGTCAGATACGAGAGTTTCAAAATTTAAGGAAATGATATCCTGCATTATTTTGCGCATTAAAGAAGAACAATAACTCACTACGAAGTTTATGAAAATCTCATTAGAGCATTTCCTCTGATTAGCCATCGCACATATGTATGTTGTAAATGTATGTTACGTATTTATCTCGATTAAAGTTGTTGAAAATTGCCAACGTTCCTCATTTTTATTGCTTCCTCCATAATATCTTTGTAAAACAGTAGATATTTTCTTTTATTACTAGAGCTTGTCTTCGCAAAATTCAATAACTGGGGGGGGCTCTTGTAGATACATGCAATATACGTGATATAATTCCCTTTGCTTTTCCTACCACGACTTTAGAACTTTCTGTGCAAGTAGGAATAAATTTCTCCCACTGTTGTTTAACTTCAAAGTTGTCTGTTGAGTCCAAGCATAGTACCGAATTTTCTATCACACCATCAGTTTTTAGTTTTTAAATTGAACTTTTTTCTTGAGTTAATATTCAGTTTATTTTTAACTTAAGGACTAAGCAAGCATGGATAATGTAATCAAAATTAACACTGTTCAGTCTTATGAACTTTTCAAAGAAAAAAATATAAATTGATTACACTCTGTCAATTTTTTTTCTGGGTCTGCTGCGAAATTATCTCCATTTTCTTTTCTCAAAGTTCGTCTCTTTTAAAATAGTCTATGTATGTTTTAAACAGTATATGAATTCTGTAAGAAGGAAAATAATTTTGTTTATATATTTACTTTATATTTTAGATTTTTTTTTTATTTTGAGTATATATAGACCTAATGGCTTATAAAAATACGAATTTGAATAATTTTTAATCTAAAAATAACAGAGATTCTAACAAAAGAATGAAAATAAATAGTAAAAGTAAAGAATCCATTTTAATGAATCTAAACAAATTCAAATCGACTGACTGTTTTTCATATATAGCAGTTACAATAGATAAAAATAGAGGCACATATGAAGAGATAAAAACTAATATTAGGAAAGCCCAATATGAGAATTAGATCCTAGTAATGTGTTCAATGCAATACTATTAGAGGTTATCATTTACGGAAGGGAGGCATGAAAAGTTTCTAAATCATAAGAACATAAATCAAACCTCTTTCAAAGTACGTGCTTAAAAAGATTCTTAAGATCTACTAGCAAAATGAAAATTTAAGTTATACAACAAAACATCTGCCAAACTGATTTCCATCCGGATTAAAACACGTCATTTGGTAGACAATTACTTGGAATGCAAAAAAAGGTTAACACAAGTAGACCAAAGGCTACATGGTGCTTTAGGGCTATAAAAGAAAGGAATTTATTTCGATTTCTAGGCTGGAGAAGTGCTCAGAAAACAGCATTGTATAAAGTTGAATGGCGTGTAGTTGATAGGTCCTCATATACCAGTTTGTTGTGAAGAGAATTGATGATGATTATTATGAAATGGTACTTTAGTTGCGTTTTCATATAAATTTTGTGCTACTCTGGAGCAAATTATAAACAACTGGTTTGAGATGTTTGATTTGAAATTTATGCGAATAAATATTTTTTTTTGATATTCTACAAAAAATTCATGTCTAATTAATTTCCAATGAATAGAATCCCTTTATAAAGAAAATTTATAAAATGATACGAAATTATGATAGTTGGAATTATGAGTTGAGTTCTTTAATAACTACCAAACAATAAAAAATTCTTTATTCGATTTGCGTTTCCATCTGCTGTATTAAAAAGGTTTTTATTATTATGTCAGTGGTCTGAAATGTTTCTGATCTAACAGAGGTCATAAGGTTTTATAAAAAATTATTTTTATTTTTGTGCATAATCTCCATGAAAGTCTACACACTTCTCCTAGCGATACTCCCATCTCTTTAACTTGTCCAAATAGTTCTCGGCATCTTTCTCTGCAAATAATTGATTACCATAATGATGACTTCCTCATTTGACAAAATAATCTGTCCTTCGAGTACAATTTTAGGTTATGAAAAAAAAGAAATTACTTTGGGCTAAGTCTTGTGAGTAATGAGTGTAGTCAAGCACTGAGGTGTGAGACGCCTCATTGTCTTGATGAAACATAATTATTTTTCTGAAAATGCTCCCCTATTTTCCACAATCTCTGCCTTCATCTTGCCAATTAATGATGCGAAGCATACTCCTGTAAAACCTTTCCCTTGTTTGAAGATAATTGATTAAAGTAAATCATTAAATATTGCAAAAAAAGTTTCGCATCACTTTTATTTTTCAAAGTCAATTCCCTCTTCGCGGTGCACTGTTTTGACTGTATTTTTGTTTTGGGCGTATAACGATGTATTCAAGTCTTATCTATCGTAATTAATCGGTGCCCAAACTCTGATTTATTGAGCCTAAACTTCACCAATAAGGCGTTGGAAATTTTCATTTGAACACGCTTGAACGCGAACTTGAGCAAACGCTGCACCCAACGCGCGGCTAGCTTTCTCATGTATAAGTCATGATTCAATATGTGACAAACATGTTATTTGGATATATTCATAGCCCTCATAGACTTTAATTTGTCGCTCATCTGGCACCATTGGGGGAATTTTAGCTATGTTATCATCAGTAATTGCAGTTATCATCAGATGTTATCATTTTGGAAATCCAGAAAGTTCATCGTCTCCCAAACTGGTACAATCATGTTTTAATTCAGCTGCCCATAATTTCATGGAGGTAATTGATGATGCAGAATCCCTGTACACTGCGTCCAACTCCTCTTTGATTTTCGTAGGCGTATTGCATTTCAAAAACAAATATTTAATAATTGCTCGGTACTCTATTTTTTTCCATTTTCACAAAACGCTCACATCGATTCTCTCAAGCGATTGTCAAACAACTACTGCGCGTCCAAAATGGCTGAAAAAGCAAAGATGGTGTAACCAGCTGGTACGGTGATGACCACGGGTTTTTGGGATGCATGCATAATCACATTTGCAACGAGCACTTTAGAGAAAGAAAAGTCAATAAATGGAGAATAGTATGCATTCTTATTGAACCGGTGGATTGAAGAAATCAAGGTAAACTGACCTCATTTGAAAAAAGAATAGGATCCCCTTCCCTCAAGACAATGCACGAGTGCACACCTGTGTAGTTTCGATGAGAAGTAAAGTTCAAATTATTGAAACCTCAATTTATTCACCCTATTCTGCCCCCAGATATTTTTTTAATCACCAAACCTAAAATAAATGACTAAACGGACAATTGTTCAAGTAGAAAGAAGAAGTCATCACCCAAACTGATGCCTATTTTTAGGAAATTCATAAATCTTACCTTTTAGACAGCTTAAAGATGTTAGAGAAACTTTTGGATAAGTGTGTAAAGCTAATAGAAAATTATATGCTGAAAAAAGTTTAAGAAATTTACCTAAGACAATGAACTTATCTATTTTTTTCTTAGAATTTATTGAGTGACTCTCGAATGTAGTAATTTATCTTTCGTATTGCTCTACTATGCATACAAAAGACATTGGAGATTCAAAGTATCAAACCGGATAATACAAAGAAAAAATTATCGAGAAGAATAAATGTATGATAATTAATAACATCTGAAGAAAAACCTACATAGTGTGAAGTATTAAAGCACATTAGTAATAAATTACTTTAATCAGTGTAAAAAATCATTTTAAATTCTTTTGTCTTATTGAAATATTACAAGAAAGAAAAAAAAAATGTTTTGAATAATTAAACGAAGTATTAGCATCATGCTTTTTTAATAGCCCCCTATATCGCGGATATTAACTCAAAAAATGAATGATGAGTTGCATGAAAGAATATATTTTATTGAGAGGCCTGCGGTGGTAAATACAAGAAAAATAACTTTGATTTCTTGATATTTGAGATGAATGATTTTGATGGAAAAAATATTTACATTTATTTCTGTCAAAGTGTCTTTAGAAGTGTTCTATACTATTTTACATAAATATTTATTCTGAATATTTTTATATTAAAAAAAGAGAACTATTTGAACTACCAAAGTTCAATGCTTATATTTTGCTAATAACATATATTTGAATTAAGAAATACAATTATATTTTTTCAGACCTTTTCCTTGCTTTCATGTCAATAAAAATAATCGATTTTCACTCATATATACAAATTGTCCTGTTTCGAGGCGATTTTTGTTTTTTAAAATTATAGTTTAAAATGAAAAAATAATAATTATTTAAGCTGACTAATATATTATTCAACTAAAGATAATGACATAAGTAATGCAGCATATAATGCACAATTCCCTATAATTGCCACAGATATCACTGTTAAATTTTTCAAACTCTCTATTATGAATTATATTTTCAAAATAACTGCACTGATAGATTTAAACTCCTGGAAATCGAACATAGAGTCCATTGATTTGAATGATTATGCCGGGGGTGCCATAACAGTCTTCCGGGTAATTGTTCAGGAAAAGAAAAAAAATGTTCGCTCGAATGCATTTGTTTCAGTTTAAATAAATTATATGACTATGGATACTAAACTTGGATCTGTGTAGTGATAAGGACATGATAAAAAAGTTTTTCTGTTATGTGAATAGAAAGATTGTTCCTTTCAATCGTTATTCTGCTTCGATGAAATAGTGGTTATCTTTTTTTTCTTATTTCCTCAAGCGGAATTGCTTTTTATTTAATCTTTTTCACATAACATGGAGTCAAAATTTTGAATCTGGTATGTGAAAAGTCTCCGAGAAAAGTTTTATTCGATGCGAATGATTTTTATCTTCTGTTCAGTAGGATACTAACTTTAAGGGTGTAATCCCTTGACCTCAACTACAAATCCATTTTTAGCAGTTTGAGAGAGAAAGCTTCATTTCTATCGTTAAGCTACCGTCTATTCTTAGTGACAAAAATGGGTGTATTTCAAACTCGGAACATAATTTGAGATCTATATTTTCTTCAGAATCAGTTCATATGATAAATCATAATGATAATTTATTTAAAAAAAACATGATATAAAAGTTGAAAGCGAAAGTATTCTTTTGTAATTATTGTGTGTGAAATAGATATAATTTGAATTTATGAAGACTCCTTAATATTATACATACATCCACATATATTTTAATTAGTCATAATTTTGCTTAATAAATCCTTTGGATAAAGACTACAATTTGCCAATTTTTGCATATTATTTTTTATGTTTCTATAGTATTCCTTACAAAAATAGGGTAAATGGATTATTTTTACTTTATGTAATCATTAAAATTTTAGATATTTTGTAAAATGTAAGAGGAATTTAATTTAAAAAACATATTAACATTCATCGTGTAAGACATCATGCTTTTTAAAAATTGAAACATGTACAACATAAGTTATTTCTTATAAATACACAAATAATACTTTCTATGACAATATCCAAATAGAAATATTCCCTTTTGAACCAAATCGTAGGAGACTATTCCCTTTTGAACCAAATCGTAGGAGACTATTCTTAATTAAAACTTTTTTCCTTAGGAATTCCTTATTACAAGTCTTTATCTAATAAGAGCATAAAATTGCATCGATCTTTTTTAAAACATTTCTCTAAATTTCTCCGATGTAGGAAGGTACCTTGAGGAATCTGTTTAAAATCTTTTCAGAAATTACTATGCATAAAAAAATTCGTTTCCACACTATAGAAAGCAAAACATCTTCCTTTTAGTAAAGGTTAGTAAAAGTTATTTCCGGTTTCGAATGAACTTCATTTAAATGATTCCGTAATACGATTTTAAAAAAAAGTTTAAATACCCCAGTATTGAAAACTAACTTATTTTTTTCTCCTTTTCTAGGAAACTGAAAGTTAATAAATCGTTAATTATCTATGCAAATCTACAAACAGAATAAGAAATTATGAAATACTGAGTGAAAAGGCAGTTTCGAAAGAATAGATCGTTCTTAGATGAAAAATCTCAGTTTTGTAATTAC
This sequence comes from Nephila pilipes, assembly GCA_019974015.1. Classification (NCBI taxonomy): domain Eukaryota; kingdom Metazoa; phylum Arthropoda; class Arachnida; order Araneae; family Nephilidae; genus Nephila; species Nephila pilipes. The sequence continues at coordinate 39,736 of BMAW01132437.1, read as the reverse complement.
TTATTGTCTTTAAGAAGAAAATCGAGAAAATACCGAAAAGTTGATTACATTTTTAACTACACTTTCACAAATGCTCATTTTCATTCTCCTTCTTAAAAACTTCCTTTCAAATTTTAATTTCCAGTAACTCTTTCTCAGTTTAGTAATTGAAAAAAAAATAAAGAAATACCAATAACAAAACAAAGTAATCATTAAAATTACCCTTTTCGAAAGAAATTTCGAATTGTTCAGTTTGAGAATATCAAAAATCTGGATTAAAAAATTTCTCAGACAATGCTGAATACCAAACACAAAGCTCTAACTATTTGAGAAAAACCGCTCTAATTACGGGAGTCCACATCAGATTATTATGTTTAAGAAATTGATAAATTTTCTTTTCCATCAAGTGAGTATAATATTAAAAAGTATAAATTAATCAGTTTCGTTCTCTCTGAAGTTGACTGAACTTTACTCTTTGTATGTGACAATTAACTCTTCTTTAAACTGAAAGAAATTCAAGAGCCCATACTTCGAGAATACCTTAAGGCACAGTATTATTTCCTTGATTCAACTTATGCTAATTATATCTTCTTTTGTTTCCAATCTTAGAGCTATCCCTAATGAATTTCAAAGACAAAAATAAAAAAATAAAATTAAAAAAATAAATAAAAGAAATCTTTTGAATGTCCCTCTTTTGTGTAGAAGGAACCACTAAGCTTATAGAAGGACTTATTTGTTTTTTCATGTTGTTTTCCATTGTGTGTCATCAAAATTTTATATCTAAATTTACATTCTCAAGTGCGTTTATATTTGTTTATTTGTTTCACTAAATACTTATTGTGTGAATCCTGATATAAATGGTAAAAAAATCTGATAAATAATTAAGATTCCTTTTAATATGTTAATTTTCAATATGCCAGCAAATCTATTTTATGATTTTAAAATGGTTACAAATTTTGAATTTTTCCCTTATATTGAATTTAATATTTTAAAATTTCTTAAGTTAGATACTCATTGGGAGTTGATATTACATATTTAAGTGAATAATAATACGGTTTTCTATCGATCATGTAAAAAACTCCTGTGTTTGAAGGAATATGATGGAAAAATTCAGGTACAATTTTAGTTCAATATATAAATCATAACGTAAGCTATTCTTTTAATTTCTATTATCCACTGAATAAAGAATCAGAAAAACTCAGCATTAAACGCGTAAACAAAAAATATAAATTACTGAAATTAAATATTTCCCATTTTGATAATAAATATCATTGAGTCTTTCTACAAAAATATCTCATCTTACGTTTTAAATTTATTGAATAAAAGGAAAACTAAATAATAATAATAAAAAAATAACAATTTTAAAACATTTATTATACAACATTATACTTCTATGATATGAAAATCGGTAAGAAAATAATAGAATATCTATTTACATCACTTTAAATTAAAATGCTGATCAAATCAGAAAAAAAAGATCATAAATATGAGTACAATAATGAAGAAAACAGATTATGATATTAAATTACACTATTAGATTGAGTAGTATTGATTAAATCTAGTGGTCAAATATGTTACGTTCAAGATACTATTTATACTTGAATTGACGTCATATATTTTTATAACTAATATCTTAATTTCTTAATAATGTATTGGAAGCGAAGTTTGGCAGCAAAAAAATGGTGGGAATTTAGATTGTTTAATATTTATTCTAACAAATAAATTAGTTAAAGGATTATGAATATATATATATATATATATATATATATATATATATATATATATAATTTAATCTTGTATTTTTAAGATTGTTTCATCTACATTTTGCTGCGTAAATTTTAATTCGGTTTTGGTTTAAAAAATGGTTTAAAAAGAACTTGTTAATAAAATGAATAATTTATAACTTGATGAGGTTAAAAATTATTTCCGTGTAGTCAAAATATACGTTAAAAAGGCAAAATTGTAAAAACTGTTTTACAAAATGTGTTTAACATGTAATATTTTGTTAACATGAATATTATGTGTAAACGCGAGGAAACTGTAAGGGAAAAAATTCATTTAAATAGAAGTATGAAAAATTCATGTATCACTTAGAAAGTTTCCTGTTAACTTTTGATGTCATGTAAAATATCACTTGATGTTATAGAAAGCACAATAATATACATCTCTTTCTTCGATGGTGTGTTCCACCTTAAATGTTTCAAATAGTTAAATTCTCATGATAATTGAACTCATTCTGCTGTTATCTGGGTATGATTTTTCTGATACTATAAGACCTGAAATAATATTACTAAATATTACAGTACTACTAAAACAATTATGATACAAATAAATATATTAACAATGATTTTCGTAATAAAATAATAGAATATTCCTGTGGAATGTCTTTTTCTTCTTATATGTCATACCTTAAGATAAATTGAGCAATAATAAATGTCCTTCAGAAAACTCAATAAAAAGTTCCAAAAAATTTTAAATTTATCAGACGTGCTGATAACTTTAAATAATATAATCATATGTCTGAAAATTTAGGTTGAGTGGAATATATTCAATTTGAAAGAATGCAATAATTTTATTTAAGGTAACACTACAAAACCTTGGAATAAGCGTTTTAACAATAATATATATATATATTTTTCAAACGCACATTTTGTAACTATATAGAGCTTCAAAATTAGAAACACAGGCAAGAAATATTTTGACAGTTTATATTTTTCCGTCAAAAGAGCAATTTATGCAGATATTGGGACTTTTCTCATAACTTGCAACTCAGAGAAAATAAATATATTGACATTTTAGGAATTGAATAATACAGAATATAACCTTACCTAGAGAATGGACAATTTTCTTCATTATATACCCTTACATGGGAAGCTATGATAGTTTGAGTTCTAAACACTAAGATTTCCTTTAAACGTCACTGTAATTTTTCATTTATTGTAGTAAAAAAAATATAAGATTTCAAGAATATTCAATTCTATGCTATTTGAAACAAGCACACAAATATATATTTGTAGTCCTATCTCCTTTCCTTATATCATTCCATTTAAGCTTTCAAAAAGCACAAGTTAAATCTTTAAAATTAGCTTTTCATATAAAATTATTCAATAATATGAAACACTTCAACAATTTGCAAATAAAAAAAACAAGCAGTACATCTAATAAATTTTAAGAAATGTAACACGCTATACAAATTTCATTTTATGTTGTTACCTTTTCTACCACAAAATGAATTAACCACCAAGGCAAAAACTGATAGACTGATTTAAATGATGTCACATTAATAGAAATAAATCCATTTTTTTACATGCCTGTAATTATTAGGTAAAAGTGGAGAAAAGATTTAAAAAAATGGTATTTTACAAGTTTAAATCACAAAAAATTGCTTATATATATATATATATATATATACTAAACAAAACAATAAAATTCCTCTTAAGCTGGAGAAAGCTATGAAGTCTAAAGTAAGGTATGGAAATCTCCCAATGTATCTCACCTTCAAGTATTACCAGAACCAAAATGTGAAAGATGTAGCATTGAGAGTAATATTCAAAACAAAAGAAACATTTTCTCCAACGCAAAATCTCCCTACTGAAGTAAATTACATGCAATTTACCTGCATAACACCAGCATATAGACAAAATGGAAGATACTAGACTATCGTAACGGCTTCTATAAATTCTACGGGAGAAATACCTTTCTCTATGGAGAAAAATATTTTTTGTTGTAGTAATGCTTGAATAAACGTATATCTTTCTTGAAGGTACCATTGGATAATGATGCATTTGTTGGAAGTTGTTCCATTTTTCGGGAATGAAAAATGAAAGCGTTTCTATTAAAATATTTTGATGAAAACTTCTACATCTTCCAGGGATCATATGGTTTCTACAAGAGTAAATTGAAGGGGTTACACAAATGTACAGAAATTGAATTTTTAGACCGGAATTCAATTTATATTTACTTAGTTCCGAAAGTCTTTAAATATGTATATATCAACATCACGCTGTATGAAAGGCTTGAAAATTTTAATCGATGCGTTTAATACATTATAATGTAAAGAATATACATAATTTATCGCTAATACACAAGCCATTATAAAAGCTTTCGGATAATTATGATGATCTTGAAAGATTTTAATTAAACTGAAATTAAGAGAGAATTAAATTCAATATCGTTTCTTAAAAAAAAAAAAAAATTATGCAATTGATTAAATGAAATATGAGTTATATGGACTGAAATGTATCGAGAAAATAACTCTTTCTTTAACATTTCATTTACATTTATCCAGTCTACTATTTACATTCAACGTATAATTTTTAGGTTCAGAATAGGTTTGCCAATAATGTTAAGTGATAAATATTTAACTATTTTAACTACCTTGAAACGTAAATTGAATTGAAATTGATTAAATATTTCAAATAAATGGACTTCTGGTGAAGGGAACTATAATTATCGATAAATTCAAGAATTTGTATAGTCGTTTTATTATTTACGAAAACAAGTGGATATGATTGAACTGACGAAGCTAGAGCCATGGTATAGTTTCCAAGAGGATAATCATAACTTTTGTCATCCTATATGTACTTTTGAATGGTGAAAAGGTGATAAAGTAATTTTGCTTTGTATTAATGTTCTTATTTTTTGATGCAGACAGGCTATGTTGCGGTACCTATGATTTAAGAATAGTATTTATTTTAAACTAATTAGTATGACTCATCGTTAAGTTTTTCATCTCAACATTTTTTTATCAAACCCTCAGTGTTTCTTTTTTTAAATTTCCTCAAAACCCATACAATATTGTTATAACTCACAGGTATGAGTTTTATAGTAGGCTCAGAAGTTTATGTTTTAAATCCCTTAATAGATACTTGTTGTGTACACTAAGCAAACTATGATATTTTGAATAATTACTTAAATCAATTATAGCAGAAAATTTGTTTACAAGTTCAATGTATACAATAAGACCTTTTTAACTAAATTCATACTACCGATTTCACAGAGGAAAGTACATTTGGATCACAGTGTTGTTTAAAATAATTATCGTAGTTTGCACAAATGTAGATTGGAAAGTTCGGAAATTATAAGCCCAATATAAATTAGTTAATTAAGGTATAAAATTTCTTTTTCATGAATTACCATATTATAAAACTTTCATTCAGAAATTAAAAGTATTCAGGTACGGTGTTGTTAGCTTATTATTCCTTTTTGATTTAGAAAAAAATCCCCTTGTTATAAAAATATATTTTATTAGATTTCATGAATTCTTCACAAACTATGCATTATGCGTTAATTTGAAAAGATTATTTCGAATTTTTGTGATATAGATTTTAAATGCCTATTATTAAATCGTATATTACGATTCGAGCTAAAGTTCTTGTTCAAAACCTAATATACAATGGATTTTCTTAAGAAATTTTTTCTTTTTGTTATTCAAATTTAAGTTTAAGGTAATTAACAATATAACCAGTTTTTCAGTTAAAGGTTTTCGTAAGTTTTCGGTTTTGTTTTGGGAAAGGAAAGCTCTCTGTTTTAATATGGAGTTAGCATAATATATATCATTGTGAGATGTGATCAGTTACAAAAAAAATAATAGTTCGGTCATGAAGCGTTGCCGAATATATGAGATCTACCTTTAAAAATACCTTACGACATCAGAAGATGTCAATTGAGAAACTGTCCCTCTCTAGATATTTTCTTTAAACGATCAATAGAAAAACTTTCCGTACTCAATTCAATCATTATTTATTCATTATTAAAAATTAGCTTAGCACAGGTGTGATTATTTATATATTTGTAATTTCAAAGATTTTTACCTTACGATTGTTTTAAAGCCTCATCTTAAAACATATTCACAAACTCTATTTGTAAGAATAAATAATATATCATTCTATCCATGCTGAAACAATTGGAAGTCGGTCAAAAGAAGAAACCCACACGTATTAAACCACAAGTTATATCTGTATCTCATTTGGTATTCGTACTGATTCTCACTGATACAAAATCTTTAGAGACTTTCTTTTGATTTAAAATAAGTTGTGATTCAGTTTGTGTCGAAAAAAAAATTCGTAAATTGATATTCACTTTACATTTTAGTCAATCATATTCTATTCTTCAAGAACCACCAAAGAAAGAACTGGATTTCGCCTCCCTTACAGGAAAAGCATTACTGTTGCCCTATCTTAGGATGATGATAAAAAACCTTATCAATGTATCCGAAAATACATTGCCATGACAAGTTTTATTCTTAATAAATTGAAACATGATTCTGATTATCTTTCCAACATTATTTCTCCAGTTCTTACTAACAAAAACTTTGAAGATATATACTATTCCTTTTACATCTTGTTACCTTTCTGAAGTTGAATGTTTGGCTACAGAAATAATTAAAAACAAAAATCGAAACAAGTTACAATTGTTGAGTTCTATTAATTTGAAAATAACTCGAAATGTACTACACTTCATTGTCATCAACTACAGTAATCGGAAACAAGAGAACCCTTCCTACGTACCTTATTTAAATATTTTTCTTCAAAATTATATTTAATAATAGATATTTTTTTCCCAAAATTTATTTTTAACCAGTTAAACATTTTTTGAAAAGAACGAGTGTTGTTTGTCTTTGAAAAAATCAACTGCGTGGATGATGAAATAGGTTGTTATAGATTCGGTTTCTAAATGGTGGATCACAATGCTTAAATATTTGATAACTTCTGCTCTAAAACAATTTTCCTAATCCAACGATGTTGCGTAAATATTTTTCTTTCTAGGCAGTTGACTGCAAAATTCTTAAGTTTGTGATGTTCACTCAATGAAAAATGTTTCTAATTCAAATTTCGAGAATTATATCATGTTTTTAGAAATTCTAAACGGGAAATCACAAAGGAAGTATTTCAAACCCTTTCTTCAATAAGTTTGCAAATTCGCCGAGCATTGATCTGCAATTCCTATGTTAACTTATAAAAAAATTATCTTCCTTCAATACTGTTGGAATAACAGTTCTCCTTTTCATTTGGCCTCTCAAATGCAATTTGCATATTAACGACTTTATAATAACATCCCAAGGAAACTTGATTCAACAAATTTTTCAAAACTCCCACAAAAATTCTTGTACTTTGGATCAATCAATAGATAAACTGCAGTTTGCAACAGTGATGTCATTAATTATCTATGCAAACGAGGGAAGAATTTGAAGCCATTACGCAGAAAAGCGATTTCTGAATAAAAGCGATTCATGAGGGAAAAATTTTGCATTTGTGATTAACTATTTTATTTTTAAGTGCAAGTTTTAGAACGAAGTTTTAGAGAAAAAGAACAATTCAGATTCAAAACAAAAGTTTAGTATATGTTTATTTTTATATGAAAGAATAAATATATATATTTGAAATTCTGAATGAAAAATATTTGTTTTAATTACATTTTCTTTATCATTTTGTAGATTAAACCGTGAGAAAAAAAATATTAATAAGAAAATTAATGAAAATATGTTAAGCAAAACTAAATAATTGTTAAGATAGTATTTTGATAAATATCACAAACACTTGTTTTTACTAGCGATCTTAATTTTATCGAAAAAAAAAGTATTAGAAAATAGAATATTAGAATAAAAATCATTGCGGCAGAATATTTTCATATAAGAAAAAATGTATTGATTATTTATACTCATGTAAATATATTACTTTTAATGAACTGAGACAAAAATAGATTACAAATTTTTACAAAAATAATTTAATGAATTAATGACTTTTATTTCATTTATATAAAAAACTTGTCTCTCTCTTAGAGTTATTTTAGGATAGTTAAATTTTTACTTCATTTCATTTAAGTTTCCAGAGTGCTATAATGCATCTTAAGTAATTTAAATCATTAAATATTTTTTTTTAAAATAGAAGTATTAAAATTGGAGACTTTATTTTCTTTCTACCTTATTTCTACTACGATTCTTCGTTAATTTTAGAAGTAAAAACACTAAAAGTGTATAAAACCGTAAAATTACATGCTTTAATTACATGGTTTTTCCATAGCGTTATTTGAATAAATGGCCTTATTCATTAATAGGTCTTTTTTGATCCATTTTTGAGTGAGTATTGTAGTATTCCGATTAACTTTGAAATATACTTTCTTTTTTGTTCAAACATATATGCCATTTAATATTATTCCATCAAATGATATTGTCAAATTTATCTTAGAGTTACAAATTAATTTAAAATTTTTATTATCAATCATATAATTGTTTTCGTTGTATATTGCAATCAGGCAATACAGGATGACTCATTATAAAATAATAAAAACTCTTTCTCTGCATATACATTTATTATGCACTCTAACTGCAGCCTAATTTATAGACAGATGTTTTAAATTTTGCGAAAGTGATTCAAATATTAATAAAGTGTTTTTATTAGTGGCAGAAATTTTTTATATATTTTGCGATATTACCAAGATAAATTATTTAAAATTGTAATGTCGGACTATTCGCGAGTTTCACTTCACAAATATTGAAGTACTTTAAGTAATTTAATTAACATAAAATTACGATTTCTACCTTACCAAAATAAAACATCATTAGATAAATTAGATTAAGAAATGAGTTTTAGTGAATTGAAATGGATATAGTTCAATGTAAGTGAAATATAATTGAAAGGAAAGAGAAGAGAGGTAAGCTGATATATAATTGTTGACTGGATTGAATCAACGAATTTAATTGCATTGAAATCACTCCTATTTAGAGAGTAAAGCGAATTAAATCAGTATTCAATGCTAATTGTGTAAATCAGAAAGAGCTATTTGGAAAATGAAGACTTCATTACTGGAATGTAAATTGGGATTAACCCGGGAGTACGCGCGCCCTAATAGTAACACGAAAGCCCATGTTGCTCAAATAGGCCCATAATCACTTTTAAGCTAAATTTAGCGTTTCATAATTGAAAGTGAAACCTATTTTTGTGACAAAATGAAAAAACGGAAACAAATCATATATTTATATTTCAAAAAAATAAATGCTTTTATATATAGAAAACTTCGTTAAGTCGCCACAATACATATAACGTTGAATATGGTACTTAAATAATTCTAAAAGGTAAATAAATTTTTAATTTAATGCATTTAAATTTTGATACATAAAATACATTTACATAGATGAAGATACCAACTTAATATTCTTAAATTTAATTATAATATTTAAAGTCTCATAACAACTTTGACCGCACCGTTTCCTAATTTATAGGGAACTTTAGGTTCCAATCCTGCATATATTTGTAAATTTCATTCATAAAAAGTTCTAGAATCTGCAAGAACAAACATTTTAATGCCTTATTTTGCCGGTTTATTGGATATATATTACTTGAAAGGGCATCTATCTCTAAAAGGTTCTAACTCTTCACCAATTGTGACTCTTCACCAAGATTATACAGTTTCTTATAGTTATTTACAAATATTTCAAACACGAATCTAACAGGTGCAAGTTCATCTACTTCTTTTCTTTTCAAAAGATCTTTAACATCGACGAATCTTAGACAACGCTACAGGAATTAAAAGCTTTTGTAACTCATCGTCAGATGAAATATTGCAAATCCTATAGCTTCAGAGGCACAGATATCGCCCACATTCACATGCGATGATTATTATATCCACAAAGATAGAGAAAACCAATGAAAGGTTTTACTTCAATCAAATTAGTTCTTTTAGCGACATGTTCTCTCTGAAAGCTACCTACAATATTTTCTGTATATATATTTGTGCAGTCCACGATGCTCTCCATTATGGTATTATCAAATAGTAATAGCCAAGCATCTATTGGTAATGATACATTCCTTGCCTTACTGACATTTCCAGCCAATTTAGTTACGATATTATGCAAGAAAGTTCTTATAATTTGTCTTAGTTCATTTTTATTCCTTTTTGAATTGCCATTTTTTACCAGTATATTGTTCATCATAGTTGGATGTATTTGTTGCACCATCTGAATCAAGTTTTTCTTCCGATGAAGTTTCATGAACATTAAATTGATCTTCAATAAAATATTCTTCTTCATCATCTTCATTCATTGAATCTTCATCAGTAGATACATTCAATAATAAAGTTTTTCAGCTGTTTCAGTTCATCTTTATAACTTAGATATTATGCATTTTTAAATTCTCACACAAGCATTATTCATAAGAAAATATAAATGCGAGATCACGCGTTAGATCTAACAGGCCTAAAAAACCAATTTTTAATCTAAAGATAGCTTCGACGAATTTGATCTTCAATGGAGTCCGAAGAGGGTGACTTCAATAGCAGCTACTGAAAGACTCGATCGTTTTCACGAAAGGGAGAGGGTTTCGCATTCAATTATATACGCACCTAGGCCTGTTTAACCCGAAGTGCGTTCTCCCTGGTTAAATAAGGGAAAGAGAATTTGAGAGAGAACAATCATATATATTCTATATTGATAATTAATAAACTTATTTGTAACGCATTTTTATTTAGATTTTTGATTTTATTAACTATTTAATTAGAATTTAATTTGTCTGTAGAGGTTAATAAGGAAGGGAATACGATGCATATCTTAAATAATCATTAGTTCAAAAACTTTTCCTGATATGTTCATTTTTTAAGTCCTTAGCCCCATTACACAAAGGGTTCCAGTATGCAATAGAGCACAAAAAGAAAAATGCTTCACTAAAAGCAAATATCGGTTTCATCAGGAAAGTTATCTCTGCTTTTTTTTGTGATTTGCAAGATAATGTGCAAGCCATTCTTTTCATGGACGGCGCACAATCAATGAAGTATAATTCTGTTTGACAGGTCAGATACTCATTCCATCCCGATCCACAATGATCTAAAAGACAATAAAAGACACTCACGCAGTTGGTTTCGCATAAGATAAGTTGAAGAAACTTCCCTAGATAATACTAAAGCACCTGGCAAACATTCCAAACTAAGGATCTACGGATTGCAATTTGTTTGGACTTCAGAAAAGAATGATGTAAGACGAATGATGAATTAGAAAAATTTGCACGCAAATAAATCTGTAAACGTCCGACTACTATTTATCATATAGGAAATCAAAAAAAGAAAATCATAATACATTGGTGAAAATGCATTAAAATATAATTTTTTTGTAATTTTGGTAAGTAATGTTATATAAAAGATCTTTTTAAAAAATCTTGTTTATATTTGATTGGGTGATTAACATCTCACTACGGGGTTTAAGGTGATAATTGCCATTGTAGAAATTCATAAGTTTAATAAGAGCACATTGATGTTAGACTTAAGATACTATGTAATCTCGAATTAATTTAGAAGGTAAAATATCCATGTCAAGAGGTTTTGTTTACATTAAGTCTTATCATGCTTTCTTTCAATCTGTCTCACTGAAAAAATTTGTAGCTATTTAATAACAATGAATTATTTAAGATTTTGTTTCCTCATATGTGAAACTGTTTTTCAAATTAATTACTTATACGAATTACGGTCAGATGCTTAGTGCTTCTGTTATCATTGTTGGTACATAATTATTTCTGAAGTGTTATTTGCAGCCGAATAGAGAACAGTCGATAATTGCAAAAAGTAATTTTTTGTGGAAAACTCAAACAAAAAACTACCATTTAAAAGAAAAAAATATTGACTCCGCTAAATTAAAATTTATTTAGAATATTTCAGTTAATAATGCCACAGAAGGAACTGAATAGTAGATCTAAACGGATTATAAAGCATGGTACTATAATGCTAATTCAAGAACATCAAACTGGTCTACCACAATGAATATGTTTGAATTAAGTCAACATAACATCGTGTAATGAAACCTTTACTAAAATATCATAGAACAATTTTTAACTTTTCTAATTATATATAACTATCAATAAAGAACCACAGAATTCATCTATGAGTTGTTAGCAGTCTTTTCATGACACGTGGTACTATTCATCTCACCAAAAGCAGCTAATACCTTCACACCCTTCAGTCTTCAGCTGATTTACTCAGTGTTATATAAAATATGTCGCCTTGGCAGATCTGTAATTGAAGTGTGTAGAATAAGAGTAGAGGGTTTTTGGAGGGAAATAAAAGATAGAACAATTTCATTAATATATAATAATGATATATTAGTGTACAGAAATTAAATAACATTAAATTTTACTACAAGCAATATAAGCACTTTGATACAAATCAATTTACAAAAAAATTGTATTCCTCATGTTATCACGAAGCTAGCAAGTACCTATGGCCCAGAGATAAAGCACTCGTCTACACATCTTGAGTTCCCAGTGCTGACAACATTGAAGTTTCGCTTAATTGTTTTAACTTTTTTACTATAATTTCTCAAATCTTCCAGAATATTCTTTAAGTTTTCAGAGCAATGTTTTGGAATAATCTAATGTAATATGTAAACTAGTGTGTTTACAGTCTGAGAGAGTTAGTCTGCTCTTAGTCTGTTAATAAGGCACGTTCTCCAGATGTATATTGTATGTTCAATTTAATTTGTTCTAAAATCTGTGTGACAAAATGAAGATGCACAAAAGAAAAAAAAAATAACATCGTAACTACATATAATACGGCTAATGTGATTTTTTTAAAAGTTAGAAATTTACCCAAGATTGAAAAGAAGTTAGAAAACTTTGTGCTCACCAGTAAGACAAATAGGAAACATTTTGTGTTCATAATATTTTTGTAAGAGTTACAATAAGTAAGAAACAAATTTTAGTACTATATTGAAAATTTTGTGTGCAGTTATATCGAGTAAACCGAAGCAGTGATATTTATTTTTAACTAATTCCTCAAACACAAAATTACAAGTCTGCTTTAGTATCAAATGACCGATTAAAAACTAATTTAATAGACTTTAAGAGAATTAATTTTATGATTTAAATTTCTTAAAAATGTACCATTTTTGTGTAAAGAAATAATGTAAAATAGTGAAACAGAAATATGCAATTATATTATATTTATAATGATCATTATATAATAAGGGATATTAAAAACTTTTTTCCTTAGACTAGTATCTTTGGTTCCTTTCTCAGTTTATATTTGAGTTCTCAGTTTCTTCCAAATCTAAGGAAACATGATCTGAATTAAGTAAACTTTGGAAATGTAGTGAATAAATGAAAGTGAATAGAAAATTGAATTGTGAATGATTTAGGTTACGGTAATAATAATGCGGTTCATGTGATGTGCATCGAAGTATTCTTGTATGTATTGTGGATCTGGTGAGATTAAAACTCAATGCTGCCGGAGTAATTTTAGGAGGTACTTGAATTGTATTTCTGTAAGCTTATTCTTTCATGGATTATATAAGTTGTAGGTTAACGCAGATAGGTGTCTAACTGAGGAAAACTATCCCTTGTTTAGGATTAATAAAAGTAGAATACAATTTAATATTTTAATAGATCTGCTTTTTCTTTAAGCTTTGGTTGAATTTTAAATCTTATAATTATAACTACATTTAAAATTAGAGATATGTCATGTAATCAGATGCTGTCTCAATTATATGGAAATGAGAACATAGTATTTCATTTGTATACTGTAAAATGATTTTTACTAAGGAAAAATAAATATAAAATGTGTAACACATTAAGAAATACCAGTAAATTTATTTGAAAACTTTGACAATTAAAATAATTTTTTATTAAAATGAATCAAAACAATTTCAAAAAAACTAAAAACAATAATATGATTTCAAAAAGAAGTAAGCTATAAGTAAAATTTCATTACTCGTTGGGAAAAAAAAAATTTCCCTCTGAAATAATAAAAATTATTCACAAATACTCAAAAGATTTATTTAATTTATCCTTAAATAAGCGTTTAGATTGACACCTTAAATGGGTAAATGACTTCAGAAACTCGAAGAGAAGGATGGAGGAACTGAAATGAAATTTCTAAAAGAACATTATACAGTGTGTCAAGATTCTCGACATTTACCTCAAAATGTGTTTAATTTTCTTCCTTCACCTCCGATAATGAGACAATACAAAAAAAAACCCTAGAAATGATTACTTTGTTGAAGCCTTTGCAATTTTCCTTAAAATCAAAAGTTTTCGCAACATTTGGCGATGACATTAAAAAAAAATTACATTTCTTTTGCATTGTATTGTAATAAGTTTATCCATGTATGTTTATTAGACACAATTTTTAATTAACTTCATTCTTGTCCATCATCGTTATTATTTTATATTTTCGTGTTAATGGATTTGACGAAACCATTTTAAAAGAAGAAAAAAAAACATATTTATAAAATTAAAAAAAATGTTAAGCAAAAAATACCGTTCATTTAATAAAAATTGAAAATGTTTTCTTCATTCATGTTTTATTAGATTTAATTAGAAATTGTATTGAAAATCCTAAAGTTGTCAATCAGTTTATTTACCAAAGTATCGCATATTTAAAACTTACAACAGCACTATTTTGGATATTTATTTTTATCTTAATAAAATATTTTTAATTTCATTAAACTCTTTTCTCCTGCTTTAAGGTATCCGTACACCTTTAAAACGTCATTTTTGTCAAAATTTTCGATTTTTTAATTTTAACATCAGTTTAAATTTTAAACTTTTTTCTTTCTAATAGTGTTTGAATTTTGCTTATACCTTATTTAGAACTTAAGTTACAGGGATTTGAATTTTACTCGTTAGCTGATTTTTGAAACCGGAAGTGCATTTCTGCAGACAGGAAGTTGGAAGAAATGTTTGTTTACATTTTTATTTTTCGAAATATCTTTTATATGTACAATGGTACAAAATAAATAAATTTTAAAACATGAATCTGAATTTCAGAATGTTTGAAAATACATTTGGCAACAGGTTTTTAAATATATTTTTATCTTGAATCTAGCAAGAAAAGAGAATCGTTATTGTTTGTTTACATCTGTTTTGGTTTCTGTTCTCATTCTTATAAGTTTCTGTTTAAGATTGTTTTTATTGTTGAAAAGCTCAATTTTTTTCGTTTAAAATGGGAAATTCAAAAAGGAGAATTAGTGTTAAAAGAAAAAGACAATTTCGTGGTAATGGTTTTACCAAAAATGATAGCAAAAATAGTACTGTAACTGCTAATGCCAATGCTTCAAAATTGAACCTTTCTGCCATTCTAGATGAAGAAATTGCTGAATATGAAAATAAACCGCTAACCGGCAACAGAATTATTGACATAGAACTCCTTCTATGCTCAATTTTACAACTTTGTTGCCCCAAATGCTTCCACGATGGTTTGCTGTTACATGAAGACTCGAGGTATGGATTGTGCTCAAGCTTTGCAATAAAATGTAAGCATTGTGACTTTTGCACAGGATTTTCCAGCTCGAAGAAAACATTAAACTATCCTGAGATAAATGCAAGATTTGTTTATGTCATGAGACAAATTGGGAAAGGTTTTTCTGCTGCATATAAATTATGTGCAACATTAAATTTACCCAGGCTCAGTAAAACTGCATACACCAATCATGAGAATAAACTTATGTCTGTGATTTCAGAAGTAAGTGAACTGTCTATGCAAAAGGCAGCTAAGGAAGTTTTGAATATTCATTCATCTAAAAATAAATTAGTTGAATGCGGTGTTTCTGTCGATGGAACATGGCAGCGTAGAGGTTACACTTCTATGAATGGGTGTGTTGCTGCTTTGTCAATCGACCCTGGCAAAGTAGTGGACATTGAAATAATGTCATCATATTTTCCGACCTGCAGAAAGCTTTCGAAAATGCCTAAAGGTATTGTATCCGAGACGCTTGAAGCAGATCATGTCGAAGCAATTTTAAAGGTTCCTCATTAAAGATGGAAGCTGTTGGCGCAAACAGGATCTTCAAACGATCAATTGTGAAACGAGGTTTGAAATATTCACACTATTATGGAGACGGGGATTCTAAAGGCTTCATCAGCGTGAAAGACACATATGGGAAAGATAGCGTAACTAAACTGGAATGCATTGGGCATGTTCAGAAAAGAGTAGGTGCGAGATTGCGCAAACTGAAATCCAAAAATAAAAGTTTATCTGGTAAAGGTAACTTACTGATTCGTTTATTGACAGATTGCAAAATTACTATGGAATTGCTGTTCGAAGTAATGTAGGCAATCTACTCAAACTTCAACAGAACGTCATTGCGGCCTTGTACCACTGTGCATCGAGTGGCAAGAAACCCATGCATGGACAGTGCCCTATCGGGAAAGATAGCTGGTGTTATTATCAGCGAGCACTGTCATGCGGCAAAAAGCCCAAAGAAAAATATAATGGCTTATCCAATGATATATTAAATTTAATTAAACCTACATATTTAGAACTGTGTTCTAAAGAACTTCTGTCAAAGTGCCTTCATGGTAAGACACAGAATGCCAATGAATGTTTTAATGGCATAATTTGGCAGAGGGTACCGAAAGAGGTTTTTGTGTGCCTTAAAATTTTAAAATCTGGTACATTGGATACTGTTATACAGTTTAATGATGGGTACAAGGGCTGTGTTGAAATTTTAAGGAAATTAAATGTAACGCTTGGTTATTTTACCTTAAAACCTTACAAACACCTTGACAGTTGTCGAATTTTTGATGCTGCACGTCATTCAACACCAAATGTAAAGCAGCGTCGAAAAATACTCAGAGCTCTTAGGGAAAAAAAAAATGTATTAGAAAGCAAAGAAGGTGTTATATATAAATCAGGGGCATTTTAAATATATTTTATTATGTTTATTATTAAAAATTGCAATTGAAAGTTTGTTTTTGATTTTTCTCAAAATGAGTTTTTTGACATATTTACATATGGCAACGTAGATATCAGAAAAAGTTATGAACCAAATTAATTGAAATTTTGCAAGTGTCTTCCTTATACAATTTTTAAGGACCCCTACCACTTTCATGATTATAAAATTGATATATTTTTAGTAACAAAGGTGTAAATCATGTATTGTTGTAACTTTTTTATGATTTTTCATTGTTATTTGACTCGAAACACAATAAAAATTATTGTAATATGATTTTCATCATGAAAGTAGTACCAGCCCCCAAAAATGTTATGATGAATAAGATAAAAGTTACAGAATAATGATATTTTTGTTTACTTTTGAGTTATGAGCGTTATTCTAATAATCAATTTATGTACTATTTTCACTATGTTTTTCACTCCAAATTTTTTTTTTGATTTAAAAGCAAATTATTAAATGTGTTTTTCATAGTTTTAGGTTATATTTTAGCATAAAAAAGTATTTTTATAACAAATATCAATGTATTTCAAAAAATTTTCTTCGAAGGTGTACGGATACCTTAAGCTTTGTTCGTCTTTTAACTGTTAAGTTTGATATGATAACGTTCTCGCATGTAACGTGAAATAACAATATTTGGAACATTATATTGACTCTTCTTATTTTAGCTAAAGTAAAAATTCCAAGAGGATGTATCTTATTTCAGCTTGTGATCTTCATCTGTCTGTCAAAAATAATAAAACATAAAATACACACACATTTGAAAAAGACACTAGATCGAATTTTTAAATGTTTTAATTTGTTATTGAATATACAACCTCTGACAATAAAGTTCGGTGAATGAAGTCGAAATGGCTGATCTGGCAACACTGGCGAAACAAAAAGCCTAACCTTGGTAGAGACAGGTGTTGACCATCTGCCCCCACCGTTATTTAGTTGAGCATCTTTTGTGTTCCGTGTGAGACTTGTTTTATAAAGTGCTTGTTTAGTGCTTTGGTTCTTAACTGAGAATAGGAAAATGAGCGAACAAAAGATCAATTTAAAGCTTTAGTGTAAGCTTGATTAGACATCGAAAGAAACTCATGCGAAACTGGTATGTGTTTATGAAGTTCAAGCACTGTCCATGAAGTGTGTGGAAGAGTGGTTTGCCCTTTTCCGAGTTGGCCGGGAAAATTTTTCTGACAACCCCCGTAGCGGAAGACCGGCGACCTCCGTCAAAGACGAAAACATTGAGAAAGAGAAGAAATTACTCACGAAAGATCGTCGATTAATTGTACGCATGATAGCTGATGAACTGCAGATTAACCGTGAATCCGTGCGATAAATTGCTAGCCAGAATTTAGGGATGGGAAAAGGGTCACATCACTTGACTGAAGATCAGAAGAAGGCACGTTTAGAAGCTTCACAGGATGTTGTCGAAACGGTAGATGCGACACCAAATTTCTGACCAAATTTTTGTCACTGAGGATGAGTCCTGGTGTCTCAGATACGACCCTGAAATGTAGAGGCAAAGCATGGAATGGTGTTCTCCTTTATCATTTCATCGGAAAAAGGTCAGAGCAGAAAAATCATCAAACGAAAGCATCAAAGATGCTCATCAAACGTGATACGAAACGTGACGAGGCTTTTGAAATTCATCGCAAAAGAAGACTTTTTGCAAAGTTTCCAGTACATGTATAGAAGATCTCAGTGGTGCATTGTCATGGTAGGTGACTATTTTGAAGGACAATAAGATAACTTTCATTAATATTTCATCTAAGTTATTGTTATAGGACAATTCACCTAACTTTTTTGTCAGAGTTTGTATTTACAGATGCTTCTTTTTTTTTACATAAAATGCATTTTACATTCACTCTCTGATCAGTTGCTTAGTTGTACACTTTTTGTCCTTATTAGAAGAATCTTAAGAATATTTTTAACTATTACTTTATTTTCCCTATTTTACTTGAGATCTATACTGATAGATTATTGATCAATTGATCAGTTCCCATAAAACTCACAGATATATATTTAATATATATTTATGTATAAAATTATAAGAAAGGAAATTCTCAATAAATTGTTTCCCTAAAGAAAAGTTTCTACTTTACTTTTATTAAGAAATTTAAATGTAATAATAATAATAAGTGATTATACTCTTTATTTCAATGATTTATTTCAAAACAGAAATCCGAAGCTTTTAAAAAAAATGGCATCAATATTTTATTTCTCCATATTCTATATTTCCCATATTCTCTATATTTTGTTTGAAATTGATATATTCAGAAAGATATGTGCAATAAATAAAAATAATAAATTAACTTTATGTTTGTTTTTCTTAAATTCCTGTTGTATCTTCGTTTTATAAGTGAATAAAGAAAAGAAACAAATTATTTGGTAATGCTTACTTCTTTACGCAGTTTGATCTTGAGAAAACCAAGCCCAAATCTTACGACTTTTCTCTGAAAACGTACATAATATTTATTTTTAAAATAAAATCATTTGATGCGTAACCTTTAAATCTGTATATAACATTTACACCTTTAAACATGTTAAGAATACTGTAAAAAGAATGACTGCTACTGTGTTCCAATAGTGATTTTAAGTAAACCCTTTTAATTGAAGGAAATCTGAGACAACAAGTTATGATCAACTAAATATGAAATTATGTTATCCACATATACTATGAAGTATAATGATGAGTAAATATTTGCTGTAAGAAAATATGATATAATTTCCTTATACAAAATACACATTTATTCTAAATAAGAAGAAACTTGGTCTTAAATCTATATAAATGTCAGCATTTATTTATCATTATTTTCGGAGTATACATTGTATAATAACATCCAGAACGTAAACAAACCATTCTCTGTTGTGTAGTAACTTCGCAACGCGGAAAAGTGCTATGTAGGTCAAGAGTCTCCAAATACCCATGCCTAATTGCCATGCTGATACTCAAGTCCCTAGAGCCAAAACTTAGCTAGGTCGTCATATCAAGATACCGTAGTTTCAACTTAATCACAAATTTTGAACTTGAGATAAGTCAGTGTGTGAGGTATCTATGGGAATTCTCAAGAAATAGGTTTTTCTCAGTTTCTTATTTCGGTTGCTACATGTAGAAAAATGTAAAGGACATATCATTACGGCAAAGTAGACGATGCACATTTTGAGCGGTTCATACTGTTACAACCATGCTAAATTCATACAAATGCCCTCTTGCAGAAGGTGAGAATTTAAGAACAAGTTTTAGGATCACGGCAGTCTAGTGGAACGGTAGCAAATTCGCGGCTCCAGTGGCGCATTGAGTCGTTAGTTCGAGAAACCGCCGTGAAGCATTCAAGAGTGAGTGTCTTATTGTAAGTTTTTAAGATGCATTCCATGAAATCTATCACAATCAAAATGTGTAATGTCATAATGCGACTCAGTTATTTTGTGCATTTTTTGGTTTGTATAATATACTTATAATGTAAATTTCAAGATGTAATCAAAAGGGCTTTGAGGATCGCATTGGTGTTGCTCGTGGTCTTTCGTTGGAGGCAATCTATACATTGGAGGTACCTTTTATAGATGAACAAAAGATTGAAAATTATAATCATTCATTGGATCTGTAGAGGCATATCTATTACGATGTCTACATTTCTTAGGCATGTAACAAATTTCTTCATAGACACAAAATGCTTACGTCCTTTTTGTAATTGCCAAAGAAATTCCTTCGAAACTTTCAATATGTTACAATGTTTATCAATTGAATATAATATTTTCATGGCTCAAAATATAACGTCTGTTTACACACTTTTTCATTTTGAATTCTAAAGATCAAAATATATGCTCAAAATCTTGTCATAATAGTTGAATAAAGGTTTAATAAAAATTACAACTTTGCTTTCCTCACACAGTTTTAAGAATTAACGATGCTTATAAATATTTAAATTGTAATTAGAATCAGTTTATTAATGTTTGAAGTGGAGCACATTTTGCAACAAATTTATGGTGGAATCTTTCAAAATATTTAAAATATAATCAGAAACATTTCATTACGTTGCAGTCATTTTTAAATGTTTTATTATGAAAAAATGTTAGGAATAATTAATTTATATAGAAAGTTATTTTAAGACATAAAATAAATATTTTTAAAAAAATATTCTCAAAGAAATAGAGGTTGCGAGAATTTAAAATGTTACAAGGTGACATTTTAAATAATTGTAAAAAAAGTAAGAATTTAAAAAGGAAACATTAAAAGCTCAAAAGTGTTCTTTTCTGACATTAGCTTTTTTTTTATTGAAACATGAATGGGAATAACCAATAATTATGAATTCTTAAAAATCAAAGAGAAACCATTGGTGAAGATTTAAAAACATAGTATAGATAGCAAGATATCTATAATTAAAACAATTCTAGATTCTTTTTTGTAAGCTTCACTTAGCAAGTACTGCCATTTATTGCATTTAAAAAATTCTAAAAAGTCTTGCAGTGTATTTGGAGCTTTTGAAACTCTTTTCATCATCTCAGCTACAAGCTTCTATAGATCTGCTATTTCTTTTCTTTTAACGAGTCAAAAAAAATTCTGAATCAAAAATTGATCAGTTTTCTTAATTTCGCTTCACAAATATTATTCTCAATTCCCATATCTGAAGGAGAATTTTTGCTTTTGCTTCAATGCCTATTTCTCGGTATTGTTAATGTGTTCTTTTATGTCTTTTCACAAGGTGAATATATGTAATTCCTCAAAGCTATCTATCAATTCCATTGAAAGGTAAACAATTGTTACTCTATATAAGAAATGTATATATTCTTTTCAGATATTATTAAGTTACGAATGTAGCTTGTCTTATCGTTTCTAGTATTTCATTGAAAATTAAAGACTTGAAAATATTCTTTACTTTTGACTACGTAAATACATATCATATTTTTATTTTGGTTCTTACAGAAATATTTTACACCTACTGATTTACTTCTAAAGCCGTGAAAAGATTTTTCTCTTAAACTCTTGGGAATAACATGAGGTGTGTATGTGTCTCAATGTTACTCAAAGTATGATAATTTGCATGTTATTCCTAAAAACAAATTCAAAATTTACCCTTTAGGAATAGTGAATAGCCAATAAGGGTACAACAAGCTTTAATACTAAAGTATATGAAGCTTTATTTATATAAGTATATATTTAATTCTACCATTTTACATGTAAAATACATAACTATAAATAAAAAAATAAATATACTGTAGATGTTTTGTATTTTTTCTAGGAGAGCCGAGTTTTCTGTAAATAACAAAGAGAGAATGAGGTTTTTGTGCTGGTAGTATATGTGTACTTGAGGTATGTTGTATTTTGAATTAATCATACATAAGGCGATGGATAGAGACTATTATTTATATGTTTCTTCAACGTGAACATATACATGTTTAAATTCTACATAAACATGTTTCTATTATTACATATTTCATTGCATTTTATGCCCATTTACGGTGCAAATTCCAAAAGAAAACTAGACCTTTTTGATCTTCAACTAGTGGGTAAAAAGAAAATCCCAACATTAAACCCCTATCAGAAAATAAATTACAACATTCTATTCTGGTCAAGAAGAAAATTAGAATCTACAAAAATATTTGCTACACTTGTCTAGACTGGCCATAAATTCAATGAAAACTTCATTTTGACATTAGTTTCAACTACTCTAAAATATTTGAACTAATAAAAATTGTATTTCAGTTAGGAGTCCTAAGAATTACTTAATAAATTTCCAATCATAAGAATAATTTAAATGATATTAACTGGTGATTTTCATCGATTTTTCTCCAGTAACTTTTTGGTAGAAGAATACTATCTTAATGCTGATGTCTTAAGATTTCACGTTTTGACGATTCGTTAGCTTATGGCACAAAAACAAAGAAATTTATAAAAATTATTTTTATGCCAATGCTGAAAGGAACTATTAATATAACATAGAAGAAATGAACTTGCATTTACAATTAATGTAAAAAAACGTACAACTTTTCTAAGATCCAAAAAAGAACCCTTGCACAAATTTTGAAAAACGCTAATCAAAATACTGTGTGTCCTTGTATTTTTCGGATAATCTTTTTTTCAGAATTACTTTCATAAACTTAGCTCTTTTACGTATCTTAACAGAAAAAAGTCCCGAATTACTGGATTCAAGTTAACTAAGAGAACAAAGAGCTCTTGATATGAGTCAATGGCTTAAAAAAATCTTCATCAAGCTCATGGGTTTATTACTTGTATGATATATTGCATCTCCTTTTGCACTGAAGAATCTCGTTCCAGTAATCTAATCATTCGACGAATTTTTCTGTGGGTATATGTAATAAAAAAAATTATAAAATTAATTCTTAAATAATTGAAAGCAATGAAAATTATAATACTACTTGGAACATACAAGAAGTTATTCCTAATAGCTTGAAACGCATAACTCACAATATGTGCAAACGAGTTCAGATTTGCCTCCAGAAAAAGGGTGGACAGTTTGAACATTAGCTCAAATACAGATTCAATTGTTTCTATGGTATGTTAGAACTGTTTTGCCCCAATAGCATACAAATAGTTCTTTTAAAGTTTGTAGTTTTAGTATAATAAATTTAACGAATCTTACGTACTGGATCTTTTAGGACACGCTTAATAACACTATTTCATTGATTTGAAAGATTCTTTTCTCTAAACGAGACAAAAGAAACGTGATAGAAATCCTTAATCATTAATTAATAGGCTTACGTATTATGAATTATGCTAAGTTTGGTATATAAAATATATTTGAGAAGGAAAAACGAAATGTCTAAGAATCGGGAAAAAAACAAAAGTAAGAAAATGTCTACGTATCACGAAAGTGTAACTGTAGCCTTATCTCTAACTGGTACGCAAGCCAATATTCACAGCATGGTATAATCTAATCATAAGTACTAATGCACTTATGTTTAGTTTTATATATTCAAGTTTTAATTACTGCTAAAACTTAAGAAGAAGAAAAATTATCCAATATTTATTAAAGCATTTATATTTGCATTTCCAGCAAGTTATAATTGGCATTATTGAAAAGAAGCTTGAAAATTTGACTTGTAAAAAAGTTGAGCAGTTTGAGCCTGAATTTATAATATATCCGTCTATTGTTAGAGAAATTGGTGACTCATTGATTTTTGAACACAAGTAAGCCATTGATATTATTCAAATGCTTTCGATGTACTTCTTTTCATGATTGGTGATAATAAAAATCGCTTTTATTAATGGTATTAATAAAAGTGACAAATGCACACACAACTACGATATGAGATAGGAAGGAAAGCAAATTCAGTTTTACAAAATACTAATGGTATAATTGAAAATGATATTGACTTATAATGAATTTTTCAGTTGATGTGTCGATAACATTAGTAACAGTAGAACTATGGTTGTTAAAGTGCTACCAAAAGTCAAGCAATTATTTTTATATGATTAAAGTCATTATATGGCATATTTTAAAAGTACTGAATTTATATTGAAATATTTATTATAAAACTCTTAGACAAAATCAACTGTATCACTAATTCTTAAAATTAGCCACTACAATTCTTTTGCTTTAATTCCCTTAATATTTTACTACTTTTTTTTATCTTAATTTAACTAATAATATTTCACAACTTAACTTCAACTATTACTCGCATGTTGGTTACGGTGTCGATAGTTGATGTATCAATAGTTAATTTTCCAGATAAGACTGAAAACTTTCGAAATTAATCGAAACTTTCTATAATATTAATTTTATCCCAAAACAATATCTTAACATTTTTCATGTTTAAAATGCTTGACTCATACTTTTATAAGAACTTGTATCATGATAAATTAATAATATTTCTTCTAATCTCGACATAAAAAACATAAAAAAATGAGAAATCCATAAATGTGTGAACAAAACTTTTTTAACTGAACACAAAATTTCTAAGGGCCAGGGATGAAAAACAATCATTGATCAACGAATGACATTAAACTCTAAAGCACTATGATGAGTTTAATCGGCCAATTTTTGAAGTTGAAACCTTTTTTTGAAAAATTGACAGAAAAAGAAACAGTTTATAATTAATGTAATTTACTGTAATTAAAAGAATACAATCAACAAGATGTCATCCTTATTTTATGACTCCCATTACAATAATTAGGCCATTTATCTAAGAAACCGAAGTTATTTAACTCCTCGCTCCAAATTTTCAGAACATTTGATTTCATTCATTTCAAGGACAGTATTCATCTCGTTCTCTTTCCTTCTTACACACACTTGGTCCTATCCGTGAAACTAATTTAAACATTCTTTTTTTCTACCTCCAAAGTGTGGGACAGTATTCAATAATATTATCACTATTTTTAAGTTTTCCTTAATTCCTTTCCCTAGATTTTTGTTATGCTGTTTTAGTTTGTTTCTTATTTAAATTGGCTTTAAGGTTTAAATATGGTTTATAATTGGACTGAGTTAAAATTATGTTTAGCGGAATGAATTTAAGTAAATTTTGGGCCATTTTATTATCATATTTTGTATACCCCATTAGGATAATATTTGTTATTTCATTCTTGGGTCCATTTGATTATTTATTGATTTTTTTCAATTAATTATGTGATATTTCAATTATATATATATATCTGTGTGTGTGTGTGTGTGAAAGAGAGAGAGAGATGTTAGAGCTTGTAAATCGAATCACTTTTGGTGATTTTTTTTCAATTTGTACACATGGATTTTGCGGGTATAACGAATTTATTTTTAGATTAGATATGCAGAAAAAACCTAAATTATTCAAAAACCTATGAAAATTTACGAAATTGTCCTCTAATCATAGTTATTGATTCTAATTATTTTTGTAATTAGTAAATAATCTCCCAAAACAATTTATATTACATACATCGAGCAAAAACGAATATTTTCACCTTTTTCTTCTGTCGTTTGATTTTGACTTATTTCGATTTAAAATAGTTATGCTTCGTCTTCTTTCTTTACAATTATTTTTTTTTCTACTATTTCCCCTATTTTTCCTTAATTAGATTTCGACGAACATATCCGAGAAAGAACTCCGATCTGACACAGATCTTTCCTTTTAAGTTCCATCTTCTCGAAAAACATGGTTTCGGTAAAAACGCTTTCTACTCTGACGAGTTCTCTCTAAGTTTACTCACGGAAAATCTCTTTACATGGTGGCTTTCATTACGCTAGAGTCTTTGTCAATTAAATTGTGTACTTGTTGAATTTTTATTTGTCTTTAACTGATAAATTTAAGAAGTGTGCTGTAAAAAAAAGATAGAATCGCTATAAAATTTTAGCTGTTTGAAATAGTTATCACATTTATAATTAGAGAACAGCATTAGATTTTTTTTTTAGTTTCTAAATAAAAGATAGAATGAATTATCAATTCCCAATGTTTTCCTGAAATGGTAATATAAGGGTTTAAATTTCAAACCATAATTTTATTCTGAGGAATGTAATAAAATATATAGTAGTTCATATTTTGATACGAAGGGCTTATATCGTTTTTATGGTTTTACTGAAAACTAATTCAATTCTACTAATTTAAAAATGAAACATTTTGCTGACAATTACTTATATGAGAATCCGATTGAAATGCTATGCATGAAATATTTTTCCAATATAATTTATGCGATAATAATTGCGATAATAAAGTAGTTATAAAATTAGCAAGTCAAAACACACTTCTAAAATAACACATAATAAATATTCTTGTGAAATTAGTGTTGAGACAAGTTTCAGTAATTTTGTATAAGTCATTGATTTATATAAATATCTCTCTTGAAGTTGAATATTTTGACTTTAAATTATTGATTTAGCAACTAGCCTTTCTATTATATTTTTAAATTTAAAAGTCTAAGTAAAATTCAGATTTATATAGTTGTGCAAAGTAAATGAAGAATAAATAAAAGGGAAATGTGTTTTATATAGTTATAAAATAAGTTATTATAGTCTACTTAGCTTGATTTTGTTTTTATCCATAGTTATACATCGTATAAAAAAGTAGATTTGTGAAAATATTTAACAAAATAAAGTTTAATAAAACAAATAAAATTTACAAAATAAAAACACTTAAACACAAAAAGCCATGAGACTTTTTGTCCTTTCGTTTCAGTTTAAAGAATTTTTCATTCACTTCAAAATAACTGAATAAACAATCAATTCAATAAAACCTTATCGAAATGTATTGCCTCTAAGGTCATAATAATTTTTATTTTTTATCTAATTTTCCTAATTATTGTTGTTTATAAGAGATCCACATTTTTTTTTTATTTATTAACTTCTCCATATAGAATCTTTCTCTCTACACGAACTCTTGCCAACTAATAGGGCAAGCCCTTTAGAGAAGTATTCAAAGTTTTTTTTCACCAGACATTTATTAAAAATTTACTAAAAGTTTACTTAAAATTTTAAAATGCTATATATTACAAAGTCTTGCAAACATATTTTACTATATATTATTTATGCTTAGGATTTTAATATAGCATATTAGCAACTATAATGTATTAGTAAAAAATTGATGCACAAAATCATTTTAAAAGGAATTCAAAAAAAAATTATTTATGATTCCCTTTACAATTGGAAGTAAAATTGTAACATTAAATTACATACTGCAAATAAAATAACAAGCAATCTGCAAATAAAACGAAAAGGAAATTGGAGAAAGAAAACCATGAGTATGCAAGAAAATTTTTTTAAATTTGTTATTTAATAAACTAAATTATTAAAACGCTCAATATTTACTAGTTTAATTTCATTACATTAGTTATCTAAGTTTTTCATCAACTTATTTCAATAATGTTTTAAAGTTTCTTACATCATACGTCTTATATAAATCATATATACTCTTAAAATATTTTGTTCAAATTAAATTAAACTTTTCCTCTGGTTCTTTTTAATCATAATGTACGTATACTTAACAAAATTTATTGCAGTTGATTTAAAACTTCTCGAATGTACGTAATATTTTTCTTGGAAACAAATTCTGTTTTTAATATATATCTTTAAGACAGAGCTCTTAAAATGTAGCAAGTAACTGTATGTATGATTTATTTCTGAGAAAATTATTAAACTTTTTAAGGAAAAAAGATTTACTATCAACAAAGTTAAGAGAGAGAGAAGAAGAAGAAGAACAGTGTTTTTTATTCGGAATGTACATTTTAATTACATTTAGTATTAGGTCACAAATAAAAACGTAATATCCATGAAAAGCATTTTATAGAATTACTTCTGTTTCAGCTCTGTTTTTAGAAACTTCGGTGCTAATTTAAATGAGGATATAATGAGGAACTAGAAGCAAACGTATTATGTATTCTTATGTTTTAATATGAATATTTTACATAAGGTTTTCATACTTCAAGTAATAAAAAATAATCGAACATACTCTAATCACTAGCAAAATAATTTTATCTGAAATTCAAAACATGAAAAAACTTAGTTTTCCGAAACGCTAAAAATTTAAAGGAATAAGGAAGGTCAAATTCAAGAACATGTAGGTATATTTTAAACTTACATTGTAATTAAAAGAAATAGATAATTCATGAATAAACATATAGAAGTGAAAAACATTTTTTTAAAGAAATATACAACAATTTTCTTTGCAACTCTTAAGATGCTATTATTTAAAAATGAATTCCTTTCATTTTGTAGCTATATATACATATTAAATTGGTATCTATAGAATAATTGATAAATGAAAGTTTTATTATTTTAAATATTACATGAAACACTGAATTATTGCTTATGTAAAAAATTATTATTGCAGCTGCACTGTTGTAGTGTTTTCTCTTTATCTCATTGAGGTTTAGTAAATTTGTAAACGAGATCAAATATGATATTAACATTAGATCTTCAGTTTCAATGAGAAGATCATTCACACAAAATTTGGATAATGTTACAGAATATAACATAAATTGGCATTTTCATCATTATTAAATGTTTTAAAGAATAAAGAATGTAAAATTAATTTAATTTTATAAAAAGCAAAGAAACTGGGTAATTGTATGAACGAATTTAAAAAAAATAATTGAAGATTATACAGCTAATTGGTTCTTTTATGTGGAATTGTTATATTTACATATATATTTAATGAATGCTTGTTAAAAGTAAGAAATTTAACAAAGAAAAAACGCTTTCAAAGAAATTCTGTAAATGTATTCAATATAAAAGTATTAAGTATATGAAGTGAATATATATACATACAAACAATTTTGGTTATTAAATGTAACATTCTGCACAGTTATATAAATTTTACAAAAATGTTTTTATCCTGGATCGATTTGTAAAAAAATATTGTTTTTAATTAAGTTTAACATTTGTTGATAACAGTTTATCTTCTGAGAACATACAGTTTTTCAAGTACTATGTTTCACATACATGCGTCTAATTACAACTCTAAGAATAAAATTTGGATTACCAGTTGATATGCAAAAATATTTCGAGAGGAGAATTAACAAATAAAAAGAAAAAAAAATTCTAAAATTCTTAATCTTCTCACGAAAGTGGTTTAAAATTATTTGTATTTGAAAGCAGATTGCGTCATTTAAGTAAATTGTTGTCACAATTTGGTTCTAATATCTGGTAAATATAATCGTAATAAAATTGACATTGATTCATCAGCTAGTTTTAATTTAGTTGTCATTTGTGGCCAATTCCAAATTTGATCACTTCCTCGTCGAGTTGTTACCGTCGGTGAGATCTGGATTGATCATTATTCAACTTAAGTAAGAAAAATCAAAATGTTGGGTTACATCAATGAATATTTTCCATAAAATGGTGAAGATAGTCTCTTCGGCTTGTAAAGTGACGGCGATGAATGTCTGAGATCTGAAAGACATAATCACGATTATGAGTAACTGAAATTTTGATAGCTGCGTAGAGAGTCATTATGCTTACTAAAAACAAACCATTTTCGATACTACGTCCGTTGTCTCTTGGAATATCTAAGTGCTTATTGAACGAGTCTCGCGACTTCATTAATTCTTCCTACATTTCTTAAGAAACATATTTCAGGAGAAAAAAAAAATAAGTCTAAAGCATAGGTAAGTTTACAAGTTATAGAATTACAAATTTTTTTTAAAAAATATTAACAACTAGTTAATTTAGGTAAAATTATATATTATATACTTTTATCTAAATATATTATTCTGATGTAAACAATCACTCAATAGCTAGTACTGGATCGAGTAGCAAATCCAAACTCGATCTAGAGAGGCACCTATAAAATGTATTAGCAACCCGCGATTTGATCTGCTTACTCGCAGCATTGCAGATGAAGAGCCACGACTGACTTAAGACTTAGTGATATGGATATATAATATAATTCTGACTCCATTAATGCTTTGTATTGAATTAGAAAAAAATCCAATGGGCAGTTTTTGTTGATAACTGAGGAAAAGAAATTAGATCTATGGGCTATCACAACAAATAGAACTACATCACTGGATCACTTAATCCTGCCGATTTTCCTTCCCTCCATTGTAATATGTATGCTTTATTCAAATATCGATGGGGGGTGGGACTTTCCCGCAGATAAATCCATCTGATGAATAGCCTAAAGCAGAAGTGTTACCTAATTTAGAAAAATAAATGTTGGTAGAAAAGAAGCAAATGATGAAAGGGTTTTTAATTACACAAAAAGTGTCAAGTATTTTACTTTTGAGTTCAAATTGAAACTAAAAATTCGTAAAATTTACATAGTTTTCAGAAATAAATTTTTTTAATAACATCAAATTTAATGAATTATATCTTATTACAAATGTATTACAATATAAATATGGTTATTAAGAACTTTTCCGAATAGTTTAATTTCATCATTTAAGGGGACTTAGTACCTTTTCACCTTCAAAAATTCGATTTTGCAAACCGCGTCAATATCCGACAATTATTATGCCCTGTGCAACAAAAAATATGTCCAAAGTGGTTGTTCTTTGTAATGCAATGTAAAGAAACCTCTTTTTCTCAGTTTCCTGTTTTCCCACTTTCCCACAGGATTAAAAAAATGTTTTGCATGTAGAGTTTTAAAATTTTACATGAGTGTTGTACTTGTAAATCTTTATTCTGTGAACCTCAATTTTGTTAATGGGATGATTAGATTTTATTTCATAACATTATACATGAAAAAAGTTACTAAATACAAATTTGAAAACTTTTTTTTTTAATTTTTAAATTTTTTTAATGTAAGATAAATTTGAAAATTGAGGTTTACAGAATAAAGTAATTATTTAGCTTTAATTTTGTATAAGAATTATGGTTATTCTGTACATCTTTCAAATGTTTTGTTGTGGGTAACGTAGGGTAAGCTAATTTATTTTTTAAATTTTTGTACGCATATATCATGTTGTGTAAGAAAATATACTAATTTAAATGCAAGCATTATCTTATCATTATTATCTTAGAAGCATTTTTTTGCGAATGCAAATTGTATAATACGTAACATTAATTGTAAGTTACAAAATTTAAGAAACCCTCAGTTTCTTGTTTTTTATTGCAAAAAGACGATCTAAATGCATATTATTATTCCACCCAATCTATGAGTGAAAAAGAAATAAATTAAAATTGCGGCTAAGAATGATAATAAAAAAAATAATTTAAATTCAATCACCACAGTAGGGGATTACTATCAGACTCTTCTGAATTCAGATAATAATAAGTAATTCGAAGTTTGATTTCTATTCCATTTCTGCACAAATAAAAAAAATTATAAATTATTTCTTCTGGAAAAATAACCTACAACGCCTTATATATTATATAAATGTCATCCCGCAAAATTCTCTCAATCTTCAAATCCCACAACTATTCTTAATTAGCCCAACTTCAAACAATTCCGAAGTTGAAAATTCAGAATGTTTGACTTTCATATTATCCATTCTAACGAAGAAATAAAATTGTGGATAGGAGATATGATTTAATTCACTGTTGTCTTAATAGTATTCGTGCAATCGAACTTACTATCAATGTGATCTTTCGGTTTATACTTTGAGAAATTAATTTCTCGCAAATAAAATTATCAACAGTCTCAGCAGTGTCTGCCATAGGATCGATATTGTTCGAACTCTTTTTACTTTACTGCCGTAATTACACACACAATAATGATTTCGAAAATATTCTTAAGATTTCTTTGCACTAATTTTCAAACAATCCTTAGATAATGTTATTGGTTTTCCTTACTCGTATGCTAATATCATAATTTCATTATGGTAATGTTTGACAAAATAAGAGTTATAATAAAATCATTAAATTATTATTTGTCGAATGACAGTTAAAGATTGAATTTAGGTAGCTATATGTATTACTTTGTGGAGGTTTTAAAGATATAATCATTTGTTATGCAACGGAAGAATGATAATCTATAAATTATTTATTAAACTGTAATTTTAATAAAAGAAATAAATTGTTTTTTAGCCATAATTATGCCCTTACATTTTTACGTTTTCATTCTAACAATTTTGTTAGAAAACTATTATTTTCATTTTCTATTTAACATAGTAGTAGGCTAATATCCATATTATTTTGATTTTTTATGTTTATCATTCTTCCTTTTTGGTTATAATATAAACCGATATTTTTCAAGAGCAAATGCACCGCACTATAGAATTATTTGTATTATTTTAAAATTGAATTAATATTTAATAATTTATATTCCAGGTTTATTATGTCTCTTAACAAATAAAGGAAAAGAATTTTAAAAAACTACTTGTAGTTCATGCACAAAAGGATAATTTATTCCATGGCAGTAGTTGCTAAATTTACATAAGTGTCTCACGTTGCTTACATCCCTTGTAGAAGTTCTTATTCATTCAAATTGTTCCCATTATTATTAGGTGTATATGGCAGGAAATATCTTCACAAGCCTCTCATAATCTTTTCCAACTATGAAACACAAAGCAACCTTCATTATTTGGGCAGATAATTCATGTTTTTCTATCTTGCCCTACTTTCATCCAAGAAGTGAGAGTAACTACGAAAAGAGATAAGATAGAACTTTATAGAAAAAGCTTCCTATTGTGCAAACTTTTTAGGTCAAGAGATGCCTTTGTCCACAAAAATAATGCTACCAATTCATGCAGCTTAACCTTGATAGTTATTTAAGCAAGCAGATTAAATCATTCGTCATTCATGTCAAAGGACCTCAATAAATACTAATGTGCATAAATTAAAGGTAATTCAGAATCACACGGAAATCGAACTCTAAAGTTAACATTACACCTATACAGTTAACACACATATCTTCAAGAATAGTATGATAATTACAGGAAGCAATCAGATGACTCCGATAGTATGCCAGAATGACAACAGTGTAAAAGACGTGTATATAAGGAATGGTGGCAAAGAATTAAAATTGCTCTTAAGCGTTCCGTAAGCCGCTCAGTTCCACCACGGAATAGTTATGACACAGATGATTCATGTAAATGATATTTCATGCGGTAGAATTTTCGTTCGCTTGGAATGTGGACGTAATTAGATGGAAGTATCTGAGAAACTTCCCAAAGTGTCATCTCTAGGTTTTGGCAATGATTTAAATATTATGGAAATGTAAGAAGACTTTACAGTACAGGTTACACCGAGTTGCAACACCGAATGATAGTGGATATTTAGCAGTAACTGCAAAACGAAGCAGACGGATCTCAGCATCGGACCTTTCTCGTCATCTATCTTCAATCACGGGTATACTAGTTTCAATGTAAACCGTGTATAGAAGCATGAGACATATTGGTTTATATGCGAGCAGACCTTTATGATATGTGCCTCTCACGGCAACTCACTGTAACCAGTGGTTAGCCTGTACTAGAAAATGTGTAATGTGATAGAGGATTTGTAAGGTGTTTTACAAAGAGTTCGGGATTAGCTTGCATCTGATTAACGCCGGAAATTCATATGGAGATCTTCAGGTACTCACTACTATAAAGACATCACTTAACGCGATTCTTGCGGTCTTGGATTGCTTGTTTAATTTTATTCGGCTTCAGGACCGATCTACATATTCAAATCGGAACCATGACAGGTCATACTTATCGGGACATCATTCTGGAACAACATGTATGTTTTAGGGGTGCCATGGGCGCCAAATTTGTGTTTATGGTTGACAATGACTGCCCTCATCGTGCAAACATTATAAAAGAATGTCTTCAATGGAATAGCCAGCATTCTCACCTGACTTGAATCCGGTAGAACGTGGTGGGACATGCTTCGCCGGTGAGTTGCAGTCCATCAACCGCCTCCTACAAGTGATCCGGAACTTCGGAATTCATTATTTACTGAGTGGAGTATTCTTCATCAAGATCAGTTCAATAATTTGATACTCAGTATGCATAGGCATGCTACGGATTATAACTATATCATCTTCTCGAAGACATGTAAGGTATTAGCTATCACACCAAACTAAATAATGGTAAGTTTGTGTAAGAGAGATACTTTTGTAAACGCTCCATGGAGCAAAAATTACTGTTTTTATGAGTGGTATCATATGTACACCATATTTTTTGTTAAATAAATATCTTTTATAAATAAGTTATTTTTTTTTGTTTCTGAATATTTATGTGCAGGAGCTAGTATTATCCTTAATTTATGGAAATGAGTGTAATTTAACTATATGTATCCATTTAAAAGAACAAAAAAGATAGCAATATACGCTGAAGTTTCCCGTTCTGGATGTCACCATCAGTAACGGTATACTTTTAAAAACTATTCAAGGTGTGTACAGTTCCATTTCTAAAGGTATGTTGATCTTTTCAGATGCTAAAGATGGATGTAAGTTTAATTAATAAAACTTTTGAATTTTTTTCTGGGGTTTTAATTATTTTATAAGTACCACTCGCTTACATGTATAACAATTAATTTTTCAGACTTTTCGATGAGTTTGAATAATTAGAAAAAATGCTAGAAATATTCTGTATAAAATTCGTAAAGTAACAAAAGGCTACCATTCAAATTAGTATAAATAATATCAAATTTAGAAACAAATTTAGGAAAATTTTGGAATATTTTTAATTGATAATTTGAAATTCAAAATATAACCACTTTCATATTTTAAATATTTATATAAAGAAACTGAAAATATATTACGTCCCTTTACGTGTGATTAGGAAAGAAAACTGTTTATATTTATATACTCGAACATAATAATTAAAATTAATGTTTTAATTAATAGTATTATGCATTACATTTCCAGTGATTTCAGGAAATTAACTTTAAGCTACCGTAACTTGTGTTTATTAAAGAAAAATAAGTGTTTATTAAAACCTTGAATCAAACCTTAAAAAATAATCATATTTCAATGCATTTCAAGACACTAGGTGTATTCTTAAGTAAGTGCCGCTAAGTAAGTTAACAGCTGCTATTGACATTTCACGCAGGTGCACTGAGTACCTATGCATATTGGTTAATCACAGATTGCAGCACAGAAGTATTCGTCCATGTTTATATTTATTTTTGCGCAATTAAACTGCTTCACACCATTAAAAATACCACGAAAAGTGAAATATGCTCTGTTATTCATTTTATGCAAGTAAAAAGCGTGAAATGATGTTTTATAAAACCTGCCGTAATTCATCAGAAAATTAATGAAGTGCATGGAGAAGTCACACTGTGCGGCGAAATTATACGAAAATGTGTGAGAGCATTTACAAATGGCCTTGGTAATGTTCTTGTAAAGAAATTTAGAGGACCGTCTATCACTACCAAAAGCTTAAACCTGAAAGTTGAGAAACAGAAGTTTGAGAAAAAAGATAAATAACGGTTTTGTCTTTATCTAATGAGTTTCATCAAGTTTAAATTATTATTCTTCGTGAAATTTTGGCATAGTGCTTAGAGTATGCAACTTGCAAAGAATTATACTGTATAATTGACCTGACTATGGGTAAACTATAAACTATGCTTTGCTTTTCCTTGAGCTGTACAATGGTAACGGAGATAAGTTTCCTAGTCAAATTGTCACTGGTGATGAAACATGGGCGCCTGATGTGACATCGGAAACAAAAGAGTGATCCATAACATGGAGGCTTTCCACATAATCCAAAAAAGTAAAGCCCAAGGAAACGAGATACCAACATGCAAAATCATGTGCACTGTGTTTAGGGATAGGCAAGGTTTTGCTTGTGGGGTAATTGTCTCTGGGTGGTAAAACAAATTCCGAGACATATTGCGACACTAACTAAACTGTGTCATGCAATCGAGAACAAAAGGTGTGGTATTGTCAGTAAAGATATTCTATTGCTGTTGCATGAAAGGACCGTCTCCTCGTGGCATTTTGAATCCTAGATCTCCTCACATCATATGGCTGTAAATAACACGATCTACTTTGGGTATGAACCTGAATGATATAGAGAAGTTTTGAGTAAGGCATGATATGTGCTGTAATAAAAGAGGTAGTTACTTTGAATAATATTTTATAAAAATAGATTAGAAGAAAAAAAACTGCACTTGCTCTTTTTAAAATCAGAGCGGTTACTTACTTAATAAACACGCTGATAATTATTAAAAAGTATCACTTTCTGTCTTCTATTAATTATTTTATTTTGATAACAGTACTTAAGAGAATATTTCGGTGAATTTCAGAATTACGCATAAACACATATGTTGCTGTGTTTATGTATGTACATTACATTCCTGTTATTCATGCGTAAGAACATGGCATATTTCTCTAAAAACGAAAGAAGTAGAACAACTTCTGTTCACTTTCATTTATGTTAGATTTGTTTAATGGTCAAATTTATACATTCGTTTTTAATGATATTTCACATCAAAATTCTTCAATGAAAACTGACATTCAGCAATAAAAATTTATGTTCCGGATATGAACTTATATTATTTCTTATATTTATTTGATGGCTTGTTTTTAGATAAACAGATAATTGTGAATATCAGTAAACTGATTTAATCAAACATTTTGAATGAATGAAAATTACAACTCCGCTAAGTAGTTTATTTTGAGGAAAATAAAAAGGATTCTTCATAAAGTGGACTAAGAAATTTATTTATCGTATTTGATGATCAATTTGTGCGACTGATGCATAATTGCAAAAGCCTATTAGCTTAATTGCTCTGAACAAGCCTTTGCTTAGCTTGAATTATGTTCTTAACCCATGGAAGACTTCTTAATCAACTTTTATGAGAAGTTTTTATAAAAAGCACACATGGAAGATTTTATCAATTTCTTATAACTTTCTTACCTGTTTTCTAAACGGATTACTATTTAATTAGCTTATGGCCTTATAGTTTATTAGAATTTCTTTTCTTGATATACATTTATCGTGAAATTTATTTTCTTTTTCGTTTATATTGTAACTGAATTTTGATAAATAGGTCCATTTTTCAAAAATCTAAATTTACATTTACATTTTAACCCGTTCACTCCCAGCATATCACATGCGATACGCTCCGAGAATGCCTGCTATAGACCAAAGTACCAACAGAGATACGCTTGATAAGAACGTTTTATTTGTTATTTTTAATGTTTCTAGATGGCGTTACAATACCGCGAAATATGTATATGTAGATTATTTGGAGGGTTGACCTTGGTAATATGGGCTTAGATTTCATTTCTGGCTATTAGAAGGGTGATAATTGTTAAAAACACGTGTT
Organism: Nephila pilipes; assembly: GCA_019974015.1. Taxonomy (NCBI): domain Eukaryota; kingdom Metazoa; phylum Arthropoda; class Arachnida; order Araneae; family Nephilidae; genus Nephila; species Nephila pilipes. The sequence goes on along the minus strand of BMAW01132437.1, from coordinate 2,557 downwards.
GCAGGGTGGCTTTTTAAATGTAATGATATGATTTAAAGGATGCACTTGCTTTCGGCTTGCTTTTTTTTTCTTATTTGCTTCTTAGAAATTCGATCGAAAATTTATGGATGTTTATGGGGGTTATAACTTTTGGTAACAGATGCTCTCAGATGTTCGTTTCATTCGGTCGGTTCTTATTTATAGCGACAGTCATGACGAAAAGAAAGTATTTATCTGATACTAAGATTTGCGAATTAATGAATGAATCTGACAGTGATGTTAGCAAAAATAATCCAAATATTTACATAGCCGTGAAATGAGAAAAAAGGGACTAAGAAGATGTGCCCTTAGCCCTAAATCTTGCGTGAAGCATCAAACGTTGGCAAAATATGTGCATAAGACATGCGACGTTGAACTGTGCATTAAAGATTTTTTTTATATAAAAATACCATACAGCCAAATAAGATTCATTTTTTATATCTTAATATTCCATGTAATGGTGCATCATTACACCAAAAAATTTATGAAACAAATCAAAGTATATTTTGTATTTTCTTAAAAGATATGATTTTAGATGTAATAATTTTATGCAATTTATGTATAAAACATAGTTTTCGATTAAATCTTTTTTTTCTACCGTATGTATTAAGTTTAATGCATTTTAAATAATATATGTAAATATCAAAATATTCTAATGAATAGCCAATTTTATAAAAAAAATTTTTCGCGAATTAGGCTTAATTCTAAAATTGTCTGGCCACAGCGTGACACTCCGCGGTAAGAAGCCGAGGGCTCAGAGAAGCACTTCTTTTTTCTCCCTCCGCTAATGAAAGTGTTAAATTGAAGCTTTGTATTTATAAGTTGATACATATTACACATATTATACATGCTAATTTAAAATAACAGTAATAGCATTCAATCCAATAATTATTTAATTTTCCGATAAGAAAACGATTCATAATGCGTAAGAAACATTTGAAGAAAAACATGCTTCAATATTCAAAAGAATTATCAAATATATACATTTCATTGATTCATTTATTTGTTATTCTATGAAAGTATTTTGAGTCAATCTCATATCAAAAGTCCACAAAAACTCTTCGTTTTAACACCTTAATACCCAACTATTTTTAATTCCTTGGGCCACAGACTTTGAATCAAATTTAATTTCTCGAATCATGAGCCTTTATCACTGTCCTGTTTTCTAAGCCAGTGTTTGAACCGAAATAAGATTATACTAATATGTATTGTCTTTACGTTTAGAGCAACATACTTTGAAATAAGATAAAACCAAGCATAACGGCATGTAACACATCAATCAATAACTCCCGAGACTAACATTGAAAACAACATTTTTTTTTGCAAATTTTTTTTTTATTCATCAACATAACACCTTTTGTTAATCACCTTTTAGGGTGATAAAATCGTTCCAATGCTTTTCCAAATTTTTTTTTTTTTTTTTTTCGCAAGAAATCTTTTTTGTTGCGAGTAAATAGCGATAAACAGCTTTCTGAATCATCAACTCGTTGCTGTTTTTGTTCCATCGAAAGCAATCGCAGCACCCACTTGGAAAAAACCTTTTTCACTTTACTTCAAAAAACCTTTTTCAGTAAATACACTTCCATATGATATCTGTGTCATCTCAGCAATCTCACGGAGCTTCACTTTACGATATTTCATTATAATTTTTGTCACTTCACTCACATTTTCCGGTGTAACGGCTTCCACAGGTCTACCCGAGCGTTCCGCGTAATTTGTGTCGGTACGACCACGTTTAAACTCGGCAAACCACCGACAAATCGTTGCTTTTGATGGACAAGAGTCCGGGTAACATTTTTCAATCCATTGTTTCGCTTGCACGGTGTTTTTACCCATTAAAAAACAATGTTTTATCAGAACACGAAACTCGGTTTTTTCCATTTTTTAAACAAACTACAAAACGACTTTACTCCAACCTCGATAACTCCGCTGTTTCTGGTCCGATCGACTTAAAATTTTGACACGTTTCAAGCAAAGGTTAGTACTCTAGAAAGACCTGGTTACTGGTTTACTACGAGCGTCATCTCTGGGTTATTCTCGGGAATTATTGATTGATATGTTATTTTACTCCTTTATAGTATGTTTTGAAATAAAATAAAAACTTGTTCTTTGGTATAAATTTAAATGAATTCATGTTTCTCAATAATTTATTCTACAAAATTTTGATTATCTGATAATGATGTATCAAAGATTGAGAACATAAAAAACAAGACTGTTTAATTTATCAGTTTCTGACCAAATTCATCATTTTTATATAATGACACAGGACAAAAGTAGCTTTCTCTCTTATCTGCAGTTTTTCGACATAATTTGCTCGAAAGGATTTAATTACTGGCAATGTGAAATCAATTGTCCCAAATCCCTCATTTATCTTAAACAGACTATGCAATCTATTTGCTGTTTTAGGATTTTCTTCCTTACAATTACTTACTTTTCCATTATTTTTGGACTTTTCCCGAAGAAGTCTTTATTATAACCAAATAGATTCTTAATGGAGAACAGAATTACATCCCTCTCACTGAGAGAGCATAATCCATTC
>BMAW01132413.1:0-41974 GCA_019974015.1 Nephila pilipes | reverse complement strand
CATGCATTACTTATTCTTTTCCCTAAACCAGGCCTTAACCACGCCCTCCCATCCAAATACCGCCCTATTAGCCTCCTCAACACAGTTTCTAAAATTTTCGAAAAAATACTTCTGGCCAGAATTCTTAATCACAACTAGCAGAATAATATACTACCTGATGCACAATTTGGCTTCCGAAACAAACACAGTATGGCCCATCAGCGTGTGGTCAACATGATCACCGAAGGCTACAACCACAAATTAATCACTATTGGCATTTTTCTTGACATTAAAAAAGCGTTAGATCGCCTTTGGCATGATGGACTCATCTCAAAACTCATACAACTTAACTTCCCCGCTTACTTAATTTTAATCATTAACTCATTTCTTAAAAATAGATCCTTTCAAGTCAAAATCAACAAAGAACTTTCTCAACCAGGTAGAATATCTGCCGGAGTTCCACAAGGCTCAGTCTTCTCTCCCTGCCTCTACTCTCTCCACACTTATGACTTCCCCCAAACAAAATTTTCCAGTCTTTGTCTTTTCGCAGACGACGCTGCCATCCTCGTCCAATCCAACAACATCATCACTGCCAGCGAAAAATTACAAATTCACCTAAGCAAAATTGAACAATGGTTCACACTTTGGCGCACTGCTGTGAACACTTCCAAAACCAAAGCCCTTGCCTTCCGTAAGGGAACTGCCCCCCCTTCCCTCCAAACAACTCAAATTATTGAACTGTAACATTGATTGGAGCTCCGAAGTTAAGTATCTCGGGGTCACCCTGGTTTCCAGACTCACCTTCAAACCTCACATCCAAAATATATCCGATAAATATTGGGGGGGAATTAATAACTGCATTTCGCTAATTTGCCGTAACTCTTGTCTTTCACTTAAAAATAAACTACTACACTAAAAACAAGCAATCAGACCCATTATCCTCTATGCTTCCTCGGTCTGGGGTCACGCCACCAAATCACATATTAAAAAGCTTCAAATCCTCCAAAACAAAATCCTACGAATCATTGTCAATACACCCTGGTATCTTCGTAACTCAGTTATACGCAATGACCTTAAAATACCACTCATTAAAACACACATAGCTTATCTTTCACGTAGATTTTATAACACCACTTTCACGAAAACTCACTCATACAGGTTCAATCCATCTTTGCTCACAACTGTGATTTCCACCCATTCTCATATGAATCATGCCAAAATTATTTTAACTTACATCCTCCTTAACTTTTTTATCATTCACTTACTCACACATAGTATAATATCTCTATCTAATTAACCTTAAAATGTACCATATTCTTCCAGCTTTCAACTGCAATTCAACCAGTTTCACCCCCAAGCCATCATTCTTGATTCATGCTTGCCATTGGGCTCGCGACTTTAATCGCAGATTATTCATCTTTTCTGCTGAAAAGACTTTCTTTTTTAACTTTATCCCTTCCCTATCCTTTAACTTTCTTTTTTATCTTATATATATATATATATATATAATGCAACATTGTTGGTAAAAAAAATGAAACAAAATATACATATATTTATGTACAGTAAAAAATAAATAAATTTATTAAAAATTAAAACTTTTTTATCTTTTTCCTTCTCTTCTCACTCTACCTTAAATTAAGCGCTTCGTAAACTTCTTGTTACTTCCTAACTTACTGCACGAATGAAACCGGAGTAAAATGTCTGCCCAGGCTAACACTCAAATCATCATATGACTGCTGCTGCCATAGAAAAATCCTCAGTGAACTTTTGAATAGTGCAATAGCAAATTTATATATATACTTGCGCTGTTGTGTAGCTACAGACATAAGATGGTTGACGAGCGTCAGCGAGTCATCGCTTTTGCTTAGTGTGACGGAATAAATTGTGAATGAAAAGTTCAGCAAATGGCGCCCCGCAACGTTTTGTACTTTAACTAGAAAGCAATGATTGTAAAAAAAATCTGAGAAATACCAGTGATACCAACACTATGTGAGATAGAGGAAATAAAAGATATAAAAGAATGGTGCTATTTTCTGAACATATAAGTTTATGTAAAACTAATAAATAGAAAAGACATTAAGGCGGTTTTAATGGGAGAGACCATTTGGTGGTTTTATAAGCAAAGTTGAATTTAGAGTGTGGATCTGTGAAAATAGTTAGAGCTTTAATTATTTCGTTGTCACGGCTAAGGATGGTGGTGTAAACGTTTCGTGAGAGTTTGGTTACATAAGAATCTATGGGTTTAACATTTAGGTCCTTGTGGATGACTGAGTTTCTGATATAGCAGGGTGAATTGGTCATGATCCTGAATATCTTTTTCTGCATAATTTGGACTTTTTTCATATTTGTTGCAGTCGAACCCCAAACAGGGGCGGCGTACGTGATGATTGGTCGTAGAACTTATTTATAGAGTAACATTTCGTTTTTTAATGAGAGTGGTGAATTTCTGCCAATAAGAGAGATGCATAGATGAATTTTGTTCAAATTTTTTTCTGAAATGTGTTTAGTATGTTGCTTATAAGTTAATTTGGAGTCTAACTGAAGTTCCAAGTAGTGAACCTCTGTGACCCAGTTTATCTCTTCGTCAAAAAGTTGTAAGTTTAATGTTGGTTCAATTTTTCCAAATTTTTTTGAAGATGATAGCTTGTGTTTTGTCGACATTAATTGCGATCCTCTAGTCCGTTAACCATAGTTCAAGGGTATCAAGGTAGTTTTGTGAAGCTTTGATGGTATAGTTGAGGCTGGCTCCTTGTGCTAACACAGCAGAGTCGTCGGCCAAGAGGCAAACACTGACTGTGGCGTGGTGTGGAAAGTCAGATGTGAATAAATTATACAAAAAAGTACATAAAATTGAGCCTTGATTGCATCCTGCAGCCATTGTGCCTTTGCTTGAGTAACTATCTTTAATTCTGACTTTGAAGCCTCTATTTTTTAAAAAATTATGTATGATTTTAATGAGATAATTTGGAAAATTTAAGTTAATCATTTGAAAGATCAGACCATCATGCCACATTCTGTCGAAAGCTCTTTTGACATCTAGAAAAATTCTTATTGTATAAAATTTATGAATGAAACCTTCATATATTATATTGGTTACTCTGATTAACTGATGAGTAGGGGAGTGACACTCACGGAATCCACACTGTTCTGGGGGGATGCAATTGATATCTGTTGCTATGCTTTTTAATCCTATTTAGAATATTTTTCGAAAATCTTAGCGGCTGTTCTGAGTAAGCTGATAGGTCTATAGTTCTGTGTGAATTTATGATCTTGGTTGGGTTTCGGAATCATGACGATGTTCGCTTTTTTCCAATTTTTGAAGAAATAGTTTGACATGATGCATTTGTTGATGATCTTGGTAAGATGAGTGATAGCTTTGTCAGGCAGGAATTTTAGATCAATATTTGGAATTGAATTTTTTAAAGTGATTTTTTGTTGACAAGTTTTCTATTAATTTGTTTGATTTCATTTGGAGTAGCCAGAGGGGGGGGGGGGGGCTTATGGCGGTTGTTTTCGAGAAAATTTGAGACAACACTCTCAACTTCCTCAATTTTGTCATCTGAATAGGGTTCAATATTTTCTTGGAAGATGGATTCCAACGTTTCTTTAAAAGATTCAGCTTTTTCAGAGTTCGAATATGCCATTCCGCTCGGGTCACTGAGAGGCGGAATGTTGTAGGTCTTTCTGGTAATAATTTTAGTAAGGTTGTAGAGGGAATTATCTTCAGGGTTTAAATCTTAATGCAGATTCTTCCTGTTCTTGTTTTTGTGTTCTTTGGTGAGGCTTTGTATCTGACGGATGAGGGCGTTTACTTCTCCTTTGTACGGAGGGTAGCGAGTATTATTCCATAATTTTCTGAACCTATTTTTAGTTTTAATTAAATTTCTAATGTTTTGAGGTAGCCTTAGGTGGGGGGTATTTATAATTCTGGTTGCTGAGGAGCAATTTATAGCATGGTGGATGACAGAGTTGAAATTCTTGATTGCGTCTTCAATTTTGTCAGTGTCAATAATAAGATTTCCAGGCATGGATGACTTCTTGAAATTTGAGCCAGTTGGTAGTTTTAGTGATGTGTGTATTATTTTGAAGGCAAATATTAATAGTAGTGTTCTCGAAGATTTGTGTGTGAAAAATAATGGCAAAATGTTTAATGGTGTTTTTAACAAAAATAGCAGTGCCTCCTCCCCTATGGGAAAGGCGGTCACTTCTATGACAGGTGTAATTGAGAATTTTGATTTGTGTCAGATGGGCGTAGTTGAGTTTCTTGAATGCTGATGATATCAGGATCATGATACGCTATTGAGTTTTTTAATTCTTCAATTTTATTTCTGAGACCATTTGCGTTCCAGTTAAAAATGCGGAGTGTAGGGCTAATAAAATTTGGTGTCTTAAACATTATTTGATGTTGGTCAGCTGACTTTGGAGGATCTGTAGCATTGTGTCCATTTGATTTAATATCTGTTGCATGGAGTCAACGAGAGGAGGATTAAGAGGGTTATTGGCTTGTTAAGCAGTGATAGGAGCATTTGGAGCCATTCTGGCTTATTGTTTTTTCTGTTCCTCCCACACATTAACGGTTGGAGGTTTAACGGATTTTGCGTTTATATGGTTTTTAGGACACCCAGAGTAGTTTGCAGGGTGCGGTCCTCCGCAGAGAGCACCCTTTGCTGGTGTTTGAATGGGTTTTTTTTTTTTATTGTCTCTAGTTTAATGGGAGCCAGCACATTTGAGGCATTTGGGTGTTCTATTACAGAAACGACTGTGATGGTAAAAGTCCTGGCATCTATAGCATTGCGCAGGCAAAGAATTCCTTTTTTAGAACCTCAATTTTGACTCCCAGGAAAAGCGGCTTGTTGGTGTTGCTGTGCCTGTTGCGCTGGACTGAAACATGATCTGGATTAAAACCTTGAAGTTAAATTTCACTGATGAGTTTAGTCAGCAGGGAGACCTCGAATGACTACTTTTAACATTTTTTCATTCTGCATCTAAAAAGTGTGAGATTTTAACTTTCTTACGGAAATGAAATTCTGAATCATACAATGTTCGTTTGGCGTTTCAGGGAAAGCTTTAAGCTTCCCGTTTACAATTTTGCCTAAGATTTTGGATTTTGTTTTTTCACTGATCTCCTTTTGTTGTGTAGCTGTAAACAATAAAAAATCAATCAATCAATCAACTTGATGGTACAGTATCACTTAGTATTGCTCATTTACGAAATAGTATTATTACTCACGTGGTAAGAAATTTTTTTGTTCATAAAAATACCTGGATTATATTTTCAGTAGTATTTTGGTTCAGTCAAGACTGATTTTTTGACCATACGATTTCTTTCTAATTTTTCACTTTTGCAAAGATGTATAATTAATTTAAATATTTTGTGCCGGTTGGAGTGCGTTTGAACCTGTGATTTTTGTTTCAATTCATTTGTTCTATAATTTCGATATTTTTTCATTCGTGATTTTAGGATTCTAACTTTCGATTGTAGTGTATCATTTTTCTTGGTAAATGGAAATTTCCGTCCCATTTTAGTATTTGAAATGCTTAGAAAGTAATTACTTTTGTGAAATTAAATATTCGTGTAAGTTAAAACGGAACTGCTTTAGTATTAAAACTAGTCCCGAAAATCGTCAACATTTTTGACGGCAATTTTCGTCTTAAAGGCAAATGCAGAGTGGCAAAAAATTTGACCTGGAATGCCGAGGAAAACGCATTTCTCAACCCCCACTATGTTGGAGATCAAAGGAAAGGCAGGAATTTTCTCCTCCTCTTTCTTCTCTTTTGAATTTAAAGTGGAGAAAAAAAATTTCAAATTAAAGGTAATTCAAAGAAAAGTATAATGAAAACACATAGTACTGGTTCACAAAAAATAGAAATTGTCATAAACTATGGTGTTATTTTCAAAAGGAATGAAAACAAAGAATTCAAAATGAAAATTAAATATTTATGCAATTTAGAGATAAGTATAATTCAAAACATAAAAGCATTGATTGAAATTTTCTAGTTTCTAATGAAATGTGTGCAAAAGATTGTATATACTGATAAATTATAATATATACTGATAAATTATAATATATACTGATAAATTTGATTGCAAACTCATGAATATTGGTCAAAGGTGTAACATAAATCCTCATAAGTAGCATGGTTACAAATTTGGTGTTTTATTGCCAAGCAGTCGTCCTGTTCTTAGATCCAACTAAAATCTTTAATGGTGGAGGAAACTAATAGATGGATGATATGTATTGGATTTTTCAGGTGTAAAACGTGACTATCTGTACTTGAGGACAGTTAGTGATAATGAGTATATTTCTTGGTCTATTATCTGAGATTTGTTAGCTATATTTTTAATTGACTTTATTGTATATGTGATTTGTTATTATTTTTTTTTTATCTGTATCATTTCTTTCAATCTCATATCTGAATTTTTATTCCTCTATAGATACCTAGTTTGAAGAAATAATGACCAATGAAGTTCACGAAGATCTTTTGAATATAATTCAAAATACGAAATTAAAACTTGATGTCAGAATACAGGGCTTCCAATACCTTTTAGGTATTATGTTTGATAACCATATTTGTAAGATTTATAATAAATCAGCTATTAATTGTCAAATTGTTATATTCTATATTTTAAAAAAAAAATCTGTTAATATGTAATTATACTGTACAAAATGTTGAAATTAACTTTATCTTTTATGGGCACTCTTAACCAATGTTGTATTAAATGAACTACTTAATAGAGAAAGTTATTTGTACAACATCTATTGTGAACCATTTATTGCCTTAAAATATGCTATGTAATCTCCTGTGATCACTTTGGGTGGATCTTAAATTAGCGTACTTCTTGGCAGTTGGGAAAAATTCAAAAAGGCGAAAAATTGCCAATTTGGTAACCCATCCAAAAAAGTCGTAAAATCATAAAAATCTTGTTTTTGTGTAACCCTACTGTGAAAGGGGATCTCGTTTTTATTCTAACGATTGATTTATTCTATTTCTATATATTCTAATTCTTATTTATATTATATATATTTTAATTCTTATTTATATTATATATATTTTAATTCTTATTTATATTATATATATTTACCATAATAATACATATTTATATGTAATATATATAATATATATTTATATGTAATATATATAATATATATTTATATGTGATATATATAATATATATTTATATGTAATATATTTACCATAACTTTTTATGTGCTTAATCATAAAACTTTATGTCAAAACTAGTGTCAGGATAAAGTTAATCGCCAAAAGTGTGACAAAACATGTTTAGATACAGGATAGCATCCTAAATGAATATGCAAATGATACATAAAACAATCTTCCTTGCTTATTTACAATAATACATAATTTAGTATCCATATTACTTTCATTTTTTTTAATAAATAAGTATGAAAATATTTAATAGTATGCTGTTTTTATTTGTTAGATTTCTTTTGTTTTTAATTGGTTTATTTTAAGTTTGTGTGGAAGTGTTTCATTTAACTCTTTAAATCTTTTTATTTAATATTTTTGGTACTTAAACTGCTGTGCAACTTAAGTCTTGGTTGTTGAGCCAAAAAAATGTACTATATCTATTCACCTTTCTCCAGTTTTTTAGTAAATGTTCTTATCCAGTAATTTTTGAATTATTGATCATGGATCCTTGAGTGAACATGGCTTTCCAAACTGTGAGCAGCTCGGAAAGGCATCACTCCTGTAAAAAACTCTCAAATCCTATTCAACTTTATTTAGCAAATAAAACTTTGTGTACGAAAATAAAGACAGCATGAATCATCTTTTTCCCCCCTTCTGCTATGTAAGAAATGGCATATCTATTTCTAACCATTTCAACAGAAATAATGTGTTGCTTCTAGTGCGACGTTAATATAAACTAAACTAAACTTAGCAGAAATGAGCAATATGTGAAACAAGAGTGATAGTCATTCCTTGGATAAAAATAAGCCTTAAAAGTAAGTAAAAGAAATAATCTTTTGAAGAAGCCCTAAGTAAAAGAAATAATCTTTTGTGTTAAATATAATGGTTTACAAGCATTTTTAAAGAGAAGGGGGGGACTATATCCAGTTAATTGCATTCTTTTCCTGCAATGATTGAAAACAAATTTTTTTAGACATCTGATTCTACTATCCAAGTTTTGATGCATTCTATAGGAGTATCTAGACCAGTGATTGGCAATGTTTTTATTCTAAGTGGGTTATTTTTTGATTTTTTTCCGCATATTTTTGCTGGTGGATCACATCGCATCTATTTTAGCTTACACATTATCTTAGGGTACAGAAAATAAAAATTTTATGCAGATAGGATAATCCAGTTTATCTTAAATGTAGAATTACAATTTTGTTATCAAATCTATTTTTACAACTTGAGAGAAATTGTAAAATGTTAGCAAAAAAATAAACACCAGATAAATAAAATGAACCCCTATTTAACTAAGAATATTAAATCATTTTAATGGCTTCCTTGATGCTGTTTTATTATCCCTGTGAGGTTTGATATATTTGGGTGATAATTCATTGCTTTTAAAAGAGCACATGCTTTTGAATTTTTGGTAGTTAACCTATTTTGCGATGAATTGGAAATAAATTTCATTTGGGAAAACACCTGAGCTCGACCCAAAAGCTGAAAGTAAAGCGAAATCAACTTTTTTTTATCGAAGAAAACTTGGAAGTAATTTTGTAATCCTCTTAGTAATTTTGTGATCCTCTTTAAAATTTTGTCAATTTTATTTAATGTTTATTAAATATTTTCAATATTTTTTTTCTAAATTGCTCGGATTTTTTTTAATTCATATTACTTCCTAGTGCTTAATTATTAATTGTTCATTTAATTTCATGAACTGTTTTGCAGGAAAACTTATACAAAAAAATTAGTAGGTTAAAGATTTGGAATATTCAATGATTTGCTGACTCAATTACAAGATAAGATAAGATTGGTTTCTTTTTGCATGTGTATGAGATCCCTATCCCCCTACTCTTAAGTACTGACCATGTTCTCTTGTGAATTTTCTGTAGAGTAGAGGTGATATTTGTGACTCATGAAGACTTTTTTTTGTTTTAAAAATTCAAATAAAATTATAAAGATGTATTTTTCAAGGAAAGTTTTGAAAAATATTTTCCTAACATAATTATTCTAATTTTAACTATTTTATGGTTTCAATTTCATAAATTGAATGCTAAGGTTTTTAATACTTAAATTATGCTGTAAAATACATAATTGTTTTCAGTTTGTGCATGACGAATTTTTTTAGGCATTTGATTATTTATGAAAAAGATTTATAATATGGTTGTGAGATATAAAAGTAAACTTAAAGTGTAATGATTAGGAAAAGCTTCATCTTTGACATAAAGGTTGAGTTTTTTTTTTTTAGAAATTTCAGGTTTTGTTCTCGTAACATGGCTACTAAAAATCAGGCCTTTAAAGAAAAGTCCAGTCTGCATTTATTTTTGCTGATGCCTTTCCTTATGATTTTTTATTGTTCCAAGGAGTCCTGTTGATTTGTATTACATAGTATTTGTGTATTTGGAGATCAATCATAATTGTTTATTACTTGAATGCTGTTCATTTTGCTACACAAATTGATTTTTCTTTGTTTTTTATTGCAGTCATTTCAAACATAACAGAATAACGTTTTTAATATAGTGAAAGTAATATATATTTTTTGTAAATAAATTTTTTTCTTGCAATAAATTTAAATTATCCCATTTGTTTTCCCTCAAAACAGGTTAAAAATGCATTTTAACAATATTTTTCATAGTATGTGTACATGAAATCTCTGTATGTGATTATTAGAGAAAACTATCTTGTAAACTTTTTTAGAGTTTAAGTGCCAGTCAGGGATCTACCCAGGAAAAAAGTTTTAAGAGCTATTGTTGTAATTATTTGGATACCAGACAAACTGTTGCACACATTTGATTATTATTTTGTAAGATGGGTGTATTATTTTTATTAGTTATTATAATATACTATTTGAAAAAATTTCATATGTGAAATTAGTAGGGGAAAAAAGGTAGTACTGACACAATAGAATTTAATTGCTTTAGAATACTTTACGGTTATAATTTTAAAAAAATGTATGTATTTTTATTATTTTCCATGTCAAATCAGGCCATTTCTGAGCAATCCGGAGAACAATGAAATAAATTTTCATTTTCTTTATGTGTGAAGTGCTGTTTACTGTATTTTGCTCAATATGTTGAGCATCTTTTTTTTTTTTTTTTTTTTTTTTTTAAATCGAGCTAAGGGTTTATCCCATTGATGTATGGTTAAAAGAGAATGGTATATTTTCAGATCAAATTATTCTTACAATTTTATTCAAAAATCATGTTTTGTTTTTTTTTAAATATAACTATAAAAAAGTGTATACTTAGTATTTATGAAGATATATTCAGATGGGTATGCTGACTTAATATGATTACATTTTATTTTTAGGTATTTCAGCCTCTCATGAAGGAATTTTGCAAATAATATCTTTTAAAAAATATGTTCCCTTCTTAGTAAAATACATTTTAGAAACAAATTGTGCTGAAGAAACTTTCAATCTTGCTTATAGATGTGTTATAAACATTTCAACTGTGCGAGAAGGAGTTCTAACATTATTAAATTCAAAAGACTTGGTCATTTTCTTTTTGCTCAGAATTTGTGATATACATGGTGAACACATAAAAGAAATATGTTACATCTTATCCAACATGTCACGATTTGATGATATTTTGTTGCAAAATGACTGCTTCTCAGATGCAGGATTATTAGACAAAGTTTTGAAAGCATTTATGACAAATCAAAGTGAAATCCAAGAAAAATATCAATTTTTGGCTCTATATTTTGCTAATCTATCTGGATATTCAGATAGAAGAAAGTATGTATTATTTTGTTTATATCACATTGTTTCAACTTATGTCTTATTTTATATATGTGTAGTTGTATAAATTATTTAAATAGTTATAAAATTTTGTTATTTACATCACTTAATTATTGAATAAAAGATCAAATTTATTTTAAAAATTTTAAATTATTTGTTTATGTATGAGCTGTCTGTAAATGATTTGTTCAAATCTCTTTTGGAGTGCTGAATTAATTCAATGCATTGGTAAAAATTGAATACGAGGTTTGGATATTAAATAACTAAGTTGACACTGCTAAAAAAATATGCATGCATCAAACACAAGTGATTGACAGCTGTTTAGTGTGAATATTTCTCTTTTCTTTAAACAAATCCTTATAACTGTAGCCTTCATTCGCATTAGAGTTATTTTTTGTTTTGTCAGAAAAATGATAAGTGTGATAATAGAGCATTATTAAATTTCGCTGGAAATTTGGAAAAGCCACTACTGAAACTTATAATTTATTGAAATAAGTGTATGTTAATGAGTGTTCATCACGTGCATGTGTTTTTGAGTGGTTTAAGCATTTTCAAGATGACCAAGAAGATATTGAAGATGATTCATGCCCGGGTCGCCCTTCCATGTCAAAAACAAAATAACTATATTAAAAAAATCAGTAAACTGGTTCAATCTGACCATTGGTTAAGTATTCGTGCAATTACTGAGACTGTAGGAATCAACAAAGTATCCATATGGCAAATATTGCTTAACAGTTTTAACATGCTAAAAGGGTGCCCAAAATTCTTATGTTTTTTAACATCTAGAAGGTCCAAAAAATGTTTGTACTGACACTTTGAATGCCATTGGAAATGACCCAAACTTATTGGAAAGGATAATAATGTGAGTGAGGAATTGTGAGTTTTTTTTACTTATGATCCTGAAATGAAGCACCAATCCATGCACTGAAAGAGCCCATTTTCACCAAGAGCCAAAAAAACTCAAATGAGCAAATCAAAATTCAAAGCAATGATGATTTTTCGTTTCAATATTCATACTTTCATGTTGCTGAATTCCATGAAAGAATAAAGGGGAAAAATCCGAAATTGTGAAAGGTTAAGTCATTCTGCATTGTTTGTCAAGATGTTTCTAGCCAAGTACAGCATCTCTGTATTATACCATCTATCTTATTCGCCAGGTCTTGAGCCATGCATTTTCCGTTGGTTTCCTAAAGTAAATCTGCATTACAAGGAACAAAATTTGAGTCTGTTGAAGTTGTGAAAAATAAAGCGGTATGCATCCTGGAAGAACTGACAGAAGACTACCAGCATTTTTTGAACAATGAAAGATTCACATGGAGCGGTGTAGGGATAGAGGAGGGTTGTATATTGAAGGGGTTATAATATGTGTGAAATCGAAATAAATTGTTTAACAGTGTCAGTCTCATTATTTGATATCCTTGCCTTGTATAGCCAAAATTTTCTATACTGCTCTGTCCCATTTATCTATAAGGTTATAATGAATAAGTGTGTGGTAAGTTGTATGCTAATGTTTCATATGATGCATGATTCATCCAATTTGAGGAATAAACCTAATTGTTGAATTTAATGTGGAATAAAAAAAAGCCTTTGAAAAAAAAACATACTGAAACTTTATATTATTTGAAGAAGGTATATTCATTTCCATCCGTACTTGTATTTAGTGAAAAGAACAATAATTGTATTTTGATTGAAATTTAATAACAGTTCTATTTTTTCAAGCAAGTGTATTGAATGAATTTAAATGAGTGGTGTTTTTAAAATAATGATCTGATTATATCTTTATAATATTCAAGAACTAGAAATTGTGCTATTGGTAATGAGTGATGAATGGTTAAGTGATTAGTACAACATTCTTAGCAGTATATCATTTTCTCTATAATATATGAGTGCTTTGATATAATTTTGTGTTTTTCCTCTCCCTTTTCTTCCATGCAACTATTAACCCTTGTGGTGACTGGGTGTGAAAGAATAGTCCTACTGTAACTCATTCATGTTGCAAGAGGCAACTAAAATGGGACCCAGTATCTGGGGGGGGGGGGGGTATAGCTGGGTACCCTGCTCCCTGGGTATTATATCAGGAGACTTTTGGGGCTTGCCTTCTTTGGATAAGTACAGGCATTATGACCTGGAGGCACCCTAGTGATCTTTTTCATTCAAATGAGGTTTACTGTCTTTGGTAAATATGGGTGACATACTCCTGTGTTACCCTGGTGATACTTCCCTATTTTTGTCCCTCCTTGTCTTTTTTCAATTCTTTCACCTGTCTATATCAGAGCTTTTTGGTGCAGCATGGCCACACTTGTCTATTGCACCATTAAAATTCTATCATTCACTCATATGTCTTCAATTTTTTCACATGTCTAGATATCAGCTTTGCCTTGTTTGGCACAGCATGGCTATGTCTTTCTCTTGTGCCATTGAAATACTATCACTCAACATCTATATAACTGTTCTTTAACATTACATTTTCCCTACCAGATAGTATGATGCCAAACCAAAAAAATTATACAGCTGTAATAACTTTCTCAATTCTCTTCATATTTGATTGAAATTAGTATGTTAATTATTGAAAAGGAACTAAATTATGTTGA
The DNA here is from genome assembly GCA_019974015.1 of Nephila pilipes. Classification (NCBI taxonomy): domain Eukaryota; kingdom Metazoa; phylum Arthropoda; class Arachnida; order Araneae; family Nephilidae; genus Nephila; species Nephila pilipes. The sequence continues at coordinate 28,531 of BMAW01132413.1, read as the reverse complement.
AAGTGGATTAATCAACTTCTGAAAAAGAATTTTTCCATTATGGAGTCATGGGATCAGTTTGTGTATGTGTGTGTGTAGGATTTCTCATCGTTCTTTATATTGTCTGTAGAATGCAATTTGAATAAACTTCATTTTTTTCCCCGCTTAAATTGAATGATAATATGTATATGCAATTATTTTATGTATCAATTACAGTAACGAAACTCCAAATAAATATCCCTCATAAAAAATGATCCTGCAAGATTTCATTTTTAAACGATGTAAAATACAATTATGAGATATAAATTCATTACTCAAAATTGACAAGATTTTATAAATCTGATTTACTAATGATTAAAACTGTAAATGATTAGCATTTTCTTCATAAAATTATTTTTAAATAATGAACTGAAATGTTTGTGGAAAGTTCTTACAATTCTTTGTTTCAATCTTAATTTCATATTTTGAATTTTTTATAGATTGATGTTTGAAAATGAGAGGTTCCTAGATTTTATTTTTCATTCGTACAATTCATCAGAAACAAATGTCCGACGAATTGGAGCAGCTCTAACTCTAAGGAATCTTTGTTCTGAACAGAGTATGTTATTGGTTACTATTATTTAAAATATTTGCTTAAATGACTAACTATTATACCTTCAAAAATATAAATCATATTATAAGTACTTTTGAAAAATAATTCAAATTCTCATAGCAATTTTTCTTATAATGAAGAATGGTTGAGGATATCGCAAATACAGTTAGCTGTCAAATATATCAATAAATATCTTTGAAATATGCAAATTAATACAAATAATTGTAACTATAAAACAAATCTTTTTGTACTTTTTTTCTATAAACATTGGGAAAATATTGCATCTTTTCTTTTTCTAGGTAGTCATATAATGCTACTTGAAAAGGGGCTTCTCCCAGTTCTTTTGTTACCTTTGATGGGTTCCGAGGAATATGAAGAAGAGGATATGGAAAAACTGCCTGTAGAATGTCAGTATTTAGAGGACAACAAGGAAAGGGAAAAGTTACCTGTAATACGTAGAGCTTTAGTGCAGGCACTTTCACTGGTAATTTACTTTTTCAAGAAATGTTCTTTAAGTAGTAACTTTCCATTTTTTTGTAAATTTCCTTTTGCATTTGCGAATAATAATAGCTTTTTAAATTGAATTTTGCTGATTACTTGAATTATCAGAAATAGCGTTAATTTTAAATATAATTGCGATTAATACTCTTGGTTTATTTTCATATGTATATTTAGTAGAAGTTCAGAGGCATGATAATTGTTTATATTTGTACGCAAAATGTTAAAACCTTATAAGTGTGAAATATAAGAAACATTTGCTTCATTTGTTGTTTGATTATCTTGGGAAGACAATTTGTTTTCCATTTTGCTGTATGAAACATTTATTGCACTTTAAAATATCGCCTCTTGCATCTCTAGTTTAAAAACCTTATAACTTTCCATCTATTTCAAAATAAGTTGTTACTCTCATCTATAATTATTACATGAAATGTCACTGGGCATATGATATTTAAATATTAGGTGTAGGTATGTGATAAGGCTTTCAAGTACTCAATTGTATCGAGTTGAGATGTTTTTAATATTGTTTTTGAATACATGAACATGAACTATAAAACTTTAAAAAATAATTTTTTTATTAAAAAAGATAACTCTTGCAAATATTTTTTATTAGACATATAAAATATACATTATCGTAGTAATGATTAAAGTATTCCCTTTCCACACTGATTAAAGTATTCCCTTTCCACATTTTGTAAACAGAGAAGAAATTCCTTCTAAAGTATTCAAATTGTTTTTATTTATGAATTTATATTCAATTTTTTTAAAATCTAGAATGAACAATTATTGTATAAAAATATGTTCAATTACATAAAATTTTATGTTTCATCATTTTAGCTGTGTTATTCAAAAAGAAGCTGGGAATACTTGAAAGAACATTCTGTCTACTGTGTTGTACGTGAATTGCACAAATGGGAAGCTGACTTCGATACAAAAGATGCTATTGAAACATTAGTTGGATTTCTATTTGTTGTGGATTATTCCAAAGTAAACTGTGGAACAGATGAGCTTATTGCACCATCAGTCACTGAAATTTTAGAAGACATTCCTGATTTTGTGGTTGCATAAAGAAAAGGGAAATGTACTTAAAACACATTGTAATTTTGTTGCATCTGATGTAATTATAACTTAAAATTTGCTTAATAATAAATGGTATACTTTTGTTTTAAGAATTATAACTTATTAATATTTGATTATCCATATAAAGAAATGTCATACCAATGAAGACAACAACCCTATAATTTCAAATCATATTCAGATAATGTTGCTTCAGTTGGTGCCTAATTTGTGACAAAGATGACTTTGAAGTCTATTGCAAGTTTAATGCTACAAAATCGATTTTTTTTCCTTGATAAAATTATATCTGTAATATACTGCACTCAAAGCTTCCAGTTTTATTATAATCCTTGGTTTAAACGAAATCACTTTAATATACACACATATGATTTATCTAAAATTTTAAACTAACTTATAGGATATTAAATAGAATTTAGAATAAATTTTAAAAAGTAGCAGTCAAGTAGTTTGACCCAAAGAAAATTTTATAGCTAAAAACATGATGACTGCTGAAGTGAATATCAATCTCTTTTCACATTATTATTTGGATGAAGTATGATACACAATGTCCTACTCCCAAATTGTAGCCATGGTAACCTAGTGGTCATGGTCGCAGCTGGGAGTTTTTGTTGAGTCGTGTTCAAGTCTGTGATGCCTCTAAAGACCCACCGTGTAGTAGGGACTGATACATGTTAAATCTGTTGAGGCTCAAAGTCTTCCCATTGACATGGTGTGGAAATTAGGAGAGGGGTGCCAGCTCAGGTGTCATTCCTCATAATTTGACTGAGGTTCAAAAGTATGAGGTCCATTGCCAATTGCCCATGTGTTTCTTCTAATGCAACGCTAATAAAACCGACCAACCTACTTCCAAATCAGTGATTCAATCAATGTTTTTAATTTGGAACGTTCAAACTGTGGCAGATGCAAGTTTTTTGTAGCTCATTCTCCTATAATATGTGATGAAATGAAAAACTTTTGTTATGAAATATAATCAGTAGTTATGAGAGAAAGCAACTTCTAAGTACCAAAATTCTGGAAGCTCATCATATATATATGCATTAAAAATAAAAACATTTGATTAAAGATTTTACACAAGTAATGCTCTTTAATTTTATTAAAATAAATGGCTGTGTTGTGTGATTTATCAGAAAAATTTTCACTCATTTCTTTTTAATGAAATGGTTCAGTCTACATATGTAGATAGCATATTAGAATGTATTTACGACATGCAGTGATGTCAGATTGAAGTATCAATTTATTTGATATCACCAATGGAATGTGATTAAAAGAGTTATGAATGCGAATAAACTAATAGTTCATATATTTTCAATCTGATTACACAAATTGCAGAATCAAAAATTTTATCTCCTAAAATTTCACATCTTTCTAATATTACTCATCAAAGAATTTATGATAGGTTGTTAAATATTTTTTTTTTATGTGACGGTAACAAAATAGTTTAATTACCATCTCATTTAATGTTTTTGCACTATTCATGTATAACAGGCTTTTTTTAAATGAAAAATCAATTCTAAATCCTTAATGTTGTAGGGTATCTCAGACATTTGACAAATTTTCTGCTCAAGATTTTTCAGTGAAGGTTGTACTAATCGGTAGATTTTATTAAATTATGAAAAAAAAAAAAAAGATGTATTATTAAAATCAAGTGAATTGTGTAACGTAAATGTTTTTAGATATTTTGATTTTTCTTGTCTAGAAACAACTAGATCCATAATTTCGTCCAATTATACCATTAGCTAAGGAAATATTCGATTTTTTTTTTTTTAATTCTCTTCTCTCTCCCTAATTATGCAGTCATGTAGGCTGTATATTGACTTATAATTATTAATTAATTATCACAGTGTCTGAAACGGTAAAATATTGCAAGCAGTTTATATTTTTGAGTACATGAATTCAAAAGATTTTTATTATAAAGATATGAATGCGAATAAACTAATAGTTCATATATTTTCAATCTGATTTCGCAAATTGCAGAATCAAAAACTTTATCTCCTAAAATTTCACATCTTATATAGGTTTCAAATATTTTAATCTTTCAACTAAGTCTTTCCTAATAATTAAAGGAACAAAATTGATCGTTTTGCAGATTGATCATTTCGTTAATAATTAGTTTACGGTCCCCTAATGGTTTTTCCCGAATACCTCTAGAGCTAACAATTGAATACGAATAAAGTTTGAAAAATACGGGCTCTCTATTCGAACTCATCTGCTACTTAATTACGAAAAAAGTTATGTTTTAAAAGTTAAATATATAAAACACTTAATAAATTACAGTATACTCATGAAGCTTTAATCATTGACACAATTTAGTTCCTTTTCAGCTCAGTGGTATTAGTTTTATCTAGTTGTGACGAAAGTTATTAAGAATGTGCCATTTTTTTTCAAAACAGTTGCTGATTAAAACTTGTTCCTTTTTGCTTTGAGGAATGTGTTCAAAAAATTTACTAATGAAATCAAAAGGGGTAAAGTAGGAAAAGAAATAACCAATGAAGAAAATGCTATTGGAGATGAGGACTTGGTAAACGAGACCATTTAGAAAGGAGAACCTTTTGTGGGCTCAAGAATCTTATCCTTGGTGGTAGCACACCTTTGAGGGCAAAGGCACATAAAACTATTTCGATGTCACCTGAAGGGATAACGAGAAATCAGACCGACCACATTGCTATCAAAAACATGTTGAGGCGATCGTTTTGTGACGTCTGGGTAAAAAGAAGTGGTGACCATCTCCTCCTCAGCATACTAAAATCACATCATGCAACATTTTATCAAAGGTCCTTCTTGCATCTAAACAGACACCTACGGTATGACCGTTTGAGGACAAACCCTTCACTTATAATATTTGTAACTGTGACGAGTTGGTGTGGCCTTCCCTGAAACCGCTCATAAAAAACTCAATAACTCGGTTCGTTATTATTCAGTGATGTAAGCGTAGAGCTTTCTCAATAGCTTTTAAGAAATTTGTTCACTCCAAATGAATTATGCTCAATGATTTCTTTCTATTTATTCATAAATATAGCTCGTAGCCTTTTTGAGGTCACAAGCTTTCAGTTCTTTGTCTTCCAACATACTTCATTTTTTTTCCCTGTTTCGAATTTTCGCTGCATATATAGTATTCAAAGAAAACATTTATATATTGACGTTTAAGTATTCATGGCTCAGTTGAGATTCTTTTTTGCATCAAGGAATTCGAAGGCGCTTAAGTGATGCATATCTGTATCGTAGAGAAGAGCGCATTTGTGGGAAAAAACTTATCAGACGAGGATGATTTCTCCAAAATGTTTTTTCAGTTGATAAGAAATTTGCGTTTTGGAGCAATTCAGTTTCAATAGACAAACAATATATATATATATTCTTTTCATTGCATTCATAAATATCTTAGCCTGCCAGCAGATGGCCTTGCATGCGCTTATTATTTATTTAAAATTTTGTTAATAGAGTTGTTATTTTCTCAATCTTCAGTTCCGCTGTTTATTAAGTCACATAACTCGTACAATGAGTTATATGATATATCCTGATAGGAGATTAAAGCTCAACGGGGCTAGGTACTCCATAATGAGTCATTACGTACAATGATACATTCAAAAAGCCAAATATCGCATGTTGTATTAATAAAGGCTCTTGATTTCATCAGCAAAAATATTTATTTGCTATTTAAAGCAACGCATATACTAAATTATTTATGATATTTACATACAACTTTATGATACATTATTTATGATATATCGCTCTTTTTTCTCCTTCGCGTAAACCGTGTTTCGTCTCCTCTTTGTTCATTGGTCCAGCGCTCTGTTTACCCTCTCCTTTCGTGTATTCTTCCGCGACGGCAGCAAACCACGCCACACCTAACATAAGGACAAAAAGCAAATTTATTCCAATTCTAACTGCAAATGGGAATGACTTTTCGATCGCCTGGCACTATATGAAAAGATGAAGTGATTTTACGCAATAATTGTAATCTATGTGGAATTTTCAAAACTCCCCTGAGATATAATTAAATTTACGTGACCAATTCTTATTCAATTTAAGTACGCTGCTTTTGCATCTATTTTTTTCCTCAGGTTTATTTCATTTACTATGTTGCATTAATATAACACATATTTGAATTTTCGTTCTGATCTATAGCTATAACTGGACGCACACAGCCTTTAGTCTCTTTCAGTTGAATTTTAACCCTCCTGCTATATTAAAATTAGTTATGTAAATAATTCTGTACTCATATTTCATTAATTCTAGAAATTTATAAAATTGCGTAACATATTATTTATGTTACGAATAATTCAATTCTAAAATCTTACTAATTAATTCTATAAATTAATAAAGTTGTAAAATACATGTGTAACAATTGTACACTATGAATTATTCTATAGAAAAATCTTCAGAATTTCATAAATTACTGATGTGATATAAATCTAATAAAATAACTTAAAATTAGTTGATTGTGAAAATGACAATTTGTATCGTATCGGTATTAGGCCAATTTTTTTTTAACTCATGCAATATTTAATGATTGCCAACTCGCATCTGATACTTTACTTGAACCGAAAGCTCCTTTTCTTCTAGATTCATCGATGAAGAGTTTACTGATTGTTCAAGTTTTAGAGAATGGTGTGAAGGGGAAGAGGAGCAAAACAAGATTTAGATTAAAAGTCAGGCTAATTATTAAGGAGAATATTACGGGCCGTATAATGTGTGGATTTGAGATTAGTTCGAGATATTTTGGAGCCAATATATTCCTGAAACATTGCATCCAGTCTATTTTCCGCTTCAAATTACTATATAAACCTTTTACTTTTAAGTAATTTTTCTATTCCTTTATTTTTTTGATCCCCTCCCCTGTTAAAATAATTTCCAGTTTTATATTACTTTAGGTTTTATTATTTTCAGTATACATTGAAGTCTTATTATTTTCAGTTTTACATTACATAATACATTTAAATTGTCAGTATTGATGGGGGGAAAAAGTCATTGGTACAATAAAGGACTCATCGCAAGAATTTTTTTTTTGCACATTCCCCATCCCCTTCCTTCCACGTTTCCATCGTAAGATTAAGGTCCATACTGGACAAAAGGACTTCGATAAAACTGTAAAGTTTTATTTCCTCCTCAATTTTAAAGGTTTAACATGTTCGATGGTGTCTGGACAACAATGAATCCGAGATTCGCAATTCACACATAGATGGCGTTGCATGATCTTGACGCGCGTGCTTGGTTTGAAAAGTTCTATTTTGTGATGCTCTTTAGTTTTTTAACGATACACAAATTGAAAAGTGGTAAATTACACAAACTGGTACCGGAATTCCAACTTTGGAAATGAAAAATAATTTAAGACCTTTTTTGTTCTTCATAATTCTTCGTTGAACCTTTTGAAAAAAAAAAAAAATTAACGAGTATAATAGCATGAACGCAACACTGCACTTTTATAAAAATTTAAATATTTTAAAATTAAGACTAATTTTATTTAACTATAGGTTATCAGTTAATTCACTTTAGATAGTAATTACATAATCACAAAGATTATAGTTACTTTTTCTGAAGAGCTTTTATGCGTGTTTACAAATTGTTTTTGTTTCTTTCATCGTAACAGTTCTATTTCATCTTTTTGAATGAAAACTGTAATAATTTAAAATTCATGTTAATATTCAATTTTATTAATTTACTATTGTAGCATATTTACCAAAATGATCTCAGAAAAAAACGAAAGCGAAAGTATGTCGACGGCAAAAGGAATTTTAGAGAAGAATGGAAAGAAGACTACATTTCTACAGAGAATAATAGTTAAACTCTCTGCTGAATTTGTATTTCAACAGTCAATAATTTAAAAGTATGGAATTTAAAACTGTTTTGTTGCTTATTAATTTTAAGAGATTGGTATCATTGGTGTCATTATGAAGAATTAGATCCAGAATTTATATCTTAATACCCGGCAAAGTCTGGGTTATGAATTTAAAAAAAAAAAAAAAAAAAAAAAAAAACTACAATCGTTAAAATCTTCAAATAATAATCAAGTCATTTTCATGTTAAGATGTACTACAAATAATAAAAACCGTTACAAAAGTTTGTTTTACAATACCGTGGAACATTAGATGAACAAAACGACTTTCCTCAAATGGCGGATTTTATTGAACAAAAATATTACCAATGCAGTTTAAGACATTTTACAACAATAATACCAATCTCTTAAAATTAATAAGCAACATTCCAATTATACCTTACACAGTTGAACGCCGAATCTCAGAAATAACAGTAGTGGTTAAACTCTTTGTTAGAGGGTGCTGCTAGTACGGATTTTGTAAGAGATCTTCAAGGTAGGAGAATGTCGACAACTATTATATTTGTTTGTTGATTAGTTATGACGAATTTTCTTTTATTGAGAATTAACAAACACACTCACAACACTAAAACACGAAATTGATTATTGACCAAAACAAAAATATTTATTATCTTAATTGAAGGGAGGTATAAATAATTGTGTAGCTTTTAGTTCAACGTTTGAGGAATCAACACTGCTGATTGACCTCAAATAGTTGTTTTTATCCAAATAGTGTTTGAAGATGGAGTAACGCGAAATCAAATGTAAGATTCAATTGTATTAAAAAAAAAAATACTGCTTGTGGCATAGATATAAAGAAAGCTTTTGATGTCTCCCTTCAAAATTTTCTCAAAAATAAGTGAATAAGTGTAGCCCTGATGGAGCATCAGAGATAGTTGGCAAAAATGTACGACTAATTGGTGATTTAAAAAAAAGATGAAAACGTTCAGGATTCTATTCCGATCCATTGAATTGTGCTTCGGGAACAACTTATTGCCAAAATCTTTTGAAACTCGCAAAAATACACCTCACTATTATAATCAAAATAAAAACCATAACCCAGTGAACAACATTATACAAGCAATTGAACAACTTAAAGAACTAGCAGAAATTTTCGCTCTAATACCAGGTCTTTTAACTAATTTACATAAAATTAAATCAGCTAAAAATAACACTGCAAAGATAACAATCATCCAAGCTTTAATGTTAAATGATGAATAATTACAACACCACTTTTTTTAATTTTTGCAAATTACACTCAAATATATTGTAAATTAAATTGAATTTTGTCTTTCCTTTTGCATTTCCAATAAAATTAAAATGTTTTTCATTCATTTTAATTTAAAAAGGGCAACCAATAGCAGTTTCAGCGCTACTCACCTCTCAATCAATGAAAATTCTGTACCCCAGATTTTCATCAAACTATTTTTATTTTTGGACTTCACCATCAAAAATGAAAACTCCATCCTTCGAAAGCAACTTCTATATACAAAATTTGGGCTTGGAGAGCGCTCCGCGCTCTAGGCGCCCATAGAACCATCAACGTTAATGTCCTAATGGATGTAAATGAGTAGACATGCAATCACTTTCCACACTCAAAAAAGTCAATTTGTAATCTGATATTCCGCCTTTAAATAGTCACCATTAAGTATAAAATGAAATTAAAAAACTTGCTAAGCAATTTTGACGGAAGATTTGAGGATTGGGTAACATTAAAAACCAGCAATTGCATTTCTATTAAGTTTTAAATGGATGTGATTAACAATGGTTTTATAGTAGATAAATAAATATATTTACTTCCTGAAACGGAAGAAGGAAAGGTAGAATTAATGGAGATGCAAGAAGATCAAGGTCTTCAAATGTTTCATATATCGGCAAAATCTATCAAAGAATTTTGGAAATGTGTACGAAAACTATACAGAAATGCAGTATATCGTTTACTGTCGATTTTTGGATCGACGTATGATGTCAAAGCATTCTACTCTATAATGAAATTTATTAAATCGAAATTCCGTTCGAAGTTGATCAACTAACATCGAAAAGATTTAAAAAGAATTTTAATTTCTAATTATCGAACTGATTATAAGGAAAATTACTTTCTATATTAGGAATTCATTTGCCTTGTAGTAATGAGGAGTACGCAATTTTTTTTTTGAAAAATATGTAAAAAACGCATTATGATTAAGAATTTTGTTTTACTTCATTTAACTTTAGGTGCGGCTCCCAAGATTTTTGCTTACTAATTTTTGCTTCTGATGTAAAAAATCTTGCTACCCCTGTTCTAAGCTACCAGATTTTTATTTTACATGATCAAAATAGATAAGAAAAAGAAATATTGCGTTGGTTTTGCAAATCAGTAATTATAAATATAGTAGTTAGAAATTTAATAGGGTCACTATTATCTCGATGTTGGCGGCTCTGCTTCTCCCTATTTCGATGTAACGCGACGCCTTCTGTATCCTGTTTAACTCTCACTCCACCACTTACGCTCGTATCGAGCTGCAGCACATTAAGTGCTCACTTTCTGCTTTATTACTAAAATAAAGTGAAGTATAAACTGTTTCTACAGTCTGGTTTTTCTCTTAATTGAACTATCTACGATAGATTTAAAATGCTGACATACCACCTTTTGGATAAACTTAAATTCTCTCTAATAGAAATTACGTAAATTTCCGATAGTTGATTGGAAATAATTTGGCAAGCCGCTTCAATTATGCTGAGAAGGATCAATGAATTAATTGTAAAAAGAAAAGGAATAATATTCTTATCGTTGTCGTTGATTTCCGCGGGCGCCTAGAGCACTCTTCTAGCCCGAATCCTGCAAAATAAAAGTTCCTTTGGGTGAAAATGGGGATTACATTCTGCTATGTTGTTTCCTGGAGGCTGATAAGAATTTTGAAAGTAATAAATAAAATTGGGCGAGTAGAAGCGATACTATTATGGAAAAAAAATAAAACCGGAGACACTAGTGACATCTAGTGGCTGTTTCTGTCGCAAAAAAGATATATAATCATTTTATACCACTTCTTTAAATAAAAATATTTATACAAATAAATATATTTATTTTTGTAGATTGAAGAAATGTATTCATAGATCATTTTTTTCATACATTACATAACGTTCCTATTCAGGGAACGTTAATCAAGTTAAGGGAGTGTAGCTGCGGAAATAATTTGTTGATAATGGAATCCCTTGTAGGAGGTGCATTTTCTCTGAAAGTAAAATTTAGATTCGAGATTTGTAACAATTTTAAGATTTACTTTACCGTGGTTAATAAGTATTCTCTCTCGTCAGGAAGCGTGCAAACACATTGTGCTTTCCAAGAACTTTCCGCTGAATTTAAAGGAATACATTTATATTATTCACACATCCCTTCATCTATTAAAAGAAATTAATAAATATAATTCATGTAAATACTGACAATTGAAACACGCGTGATGAACATAACATTCAGAGGTTAGTAAATGTTGACATATTAAATTTTTTTTTAGTACAGTAGAAACCTTTAAGAGTAAACTAGTTTAAGCTTAGTACATAAGTTTTGCATCTCCCAAAAGCAATGTTTGCTCGATATTACAAGTCACAAGTGTGGAGGATAGTTCCTAAAGAAGTAGACAGTTTTCTTCCCACAAAAGAATCCACGGATTTACTGTAACTGGTGATCAACTTTTATTCTGTGAATATGTTCGGTTTCAGTTAACAATACCCAATTTTTGAAAATAACTACCACTATTCTGGTATAAAAATTTAATTACTATAAATACTTTTTAAACAAACCAACCAAAAATTCAATATTCACCTATCACAAATACCCCTCCCCCCATCTCAACAATAGATGAAGCTGCAGAAAGATTTACAACTAACTATCTTCACCAGAGCAGTCGAAACCTCCAGCACCACGAAATTCATTCACAAATATGCAAAAGACCATACCAGCCCCACTTCATGAAAAAATCGAAGAAAAGAACAGAAAAAGAAAAAATGTGGCAAGCCACGAAATACCCACCGCACAAGGCCGAAGTCAACAAACTAAAAAAAAGAACTCAACCTAGTAAAAAAAAGGGGGGAAATCACTCCTAAAAAAAACAGATGATCTGTCAATATATAAAATAGAATCAAGAAACAGATAAAAAAAAATGCTCTAGAATAATCCCATCAATATTCGGACCCACCGAAATTATGAACTGTCGAGAAAGCTAACCTCCTAGCCGACTCACTACAGAATCAATTTAGAAACAATAACACATCGATCAATAACTCCCGAGACTAACCCAGAGATGGCGCTCGTAGTAAACCAGTAACCAGGTCTTTCTAGAGTACTAACCTTTGCTTGAAACGTGTCAAAATTTTAAGTCGATCGGACCAGGAAAAAGGTTTTTTGAAGTGAAGTGAAAAAGGTTTTTTCCAAGTGGGTGCCGCGATTGCTTTCGATGGAACAAAAACAGCAACGAGTCGATGATTCAGAAAGCTGTTTATCGCTATTTACTCGCAACAAAAAAGATTTCTTGCGAAAAAAAAAAAAGATTTGGAAAAGCGTTGGAACGATTGTATCACCCTAAAAGGTGATTAACAAAAGGTGTTATGTTGATGAATAAAAAAAAATTTTGCAAAAAAAATGTTGTTTTCAATATTAGACTCGGGAGTTATTGATCGATGTGTTAGAACACCATGTAATGACTTCCGCACCGACAGAGTGCTCAGCTGTGTACAGGAATATTTTAACAGACTACCTGACACTTCAATCCCTCCACTCACCAGCCCAATAGAAGTCCAAGAAATCATACACAACCTAGATAACAAAAAAGCATTAGGTGAAGACAAAATATAGCTCTCAAGTCATTACCCCTCAACGCAATAACCTATATCACCAAAATCTATAATAGATGTCTCTTCTTACAACACTACCATGGAAACAAGCCCTAATTACAGTCATCCCAAAAACCGGAAAAGATCTTAAGCTTCCGGAAAACTACCGACCGATCAGTTCAATCGGCTCTCTGGGAAAATGATCATATAATTTGCCTTTTCAAAGAGAGTGTATTGATTTTCGGTTTGGAATTATTTCTGACTATGCGAGTATATTTTTTTTAAAAATCTATTTTTTGTTTTCCGTCGAATTGTACTTTAGTTGCAGAAGTACCTGAATGTTTAGGAGGTGGATTGACTGGTGGGCGAGTGATAGTTTTAATAATGCAAGAGCCAGATGTGGCTATGCCGTGCCAAGCAAGGTAAAGCTGCGATTCAGACGTGAGAAAAAGAATGAAAAGGCAAGAATGTGAATGAAAGCATTTTAATGGCGCAAATAACCAATTGTGGCTGTGCTGCGCCAAAAAAACTATGATCTAGACATATGAAAAAAATGGAATATATATATATATAAAAATTGGACGACAAGGAGGGTCGAAAACAGAAGGATCGCTAAGATATCCTGGGGGACGTGTCACTCGTGTTTTCCAAAGATAGTAAACCCCATGGGAAGGAAAATAATCACTATGGAGCCCGGGGTCTTGATGCCCGTACCTACCTTAAAGAAGGCAATCCCCTGAGGTCCCCGATAATCCCTAGAGGTAGAGTGCCTGGCTATAACCCCAGGCACTGGGTACCCATTTAAGTCTCCTCATACAACATGCATGAGCTATATTAGAACTATTAATTCACACCCGGTCACGATTGACTGATGGAATCCTGGTATTAATTTGTGCTTTGATTTTAATGTTAGTCACTGTCTGCGAGACGCATGACTGGTAGCTTCTGTTTCAATTACTATCGTTTGGTAAAATATCAGTTTTTGATTTCGGATAAGAAATCTGAGGTTTTCTTTTTAAATGCAGATACATATGTGCCCAATGTAGGCTGTGCTGCGCCAAAAAATTATTAACTATTTTTCTTATAGTATTATATAATATTTCTTATATATATTCTTATAGTATTATTTAAAAATAGTTCTGCGCTTATTAACTATTTTTCGAACTTCTGGGAATGGCATATTTTGGTTTATATTAAGGGTTCAGATTCCTTTTTCTGCTATCCATCAGGGGTATTTGCGAAAATAGGCAGGATGGTCACCTGTGCAATTCACAAAAATAAGCTCGTAATTACAGTCCCAGCTTTCGTGCCCTATGACAGTACATCGGGCACAGGTTTGTAGACCACGGCACGGCCGATAGAGAATGCTTCAGACATTGACATTTAAAACTGCGCCTAGGGTTGGGTTTGTATGGTAGGATGAGACAATTCAGGTAGGCTATTTTAACTGATTTAGACCTCAGAAGTAAATACCAGCCGATTGACAGGAGCGGAGTCATTCTGGCCACCTGTCAACACAGAAGCATGGGCCAAAGGGAATACAACAGGATCCCCAACTCCCACTTCCCCTACCCGTAGTGCACTATGTGCGGAGCGGGGGGTTGGTCTCTCGAATTATGTCCCACTTCCCCTGACATGGGTCGCCGTAAACGGCAAACATGCGGGTCAGGTCAAAATACGTGAACTAGCATTTAAAGTTACTAAAGAAACTAAAAAAACAACGAAACTGGGAAAAACCCTAAAAAATTAACCTTAAACAGTATTAACAATAACAGTAATGGGAACCTACAACGCAAATTGGAGCAAAACGATTTTTTCTTTTCAAATTTTCCACTTGGGTATCACAGGGACATGCCACACGAAGATAAGCATCCGAGAATAAAAATAGAAAAAAAAAAATGTCAATTTTGACGAGGAGGGTCAAAAGAGAAGGATCGCTAAGGAAGCGGAACACCCGTGTTTACCAAAGACAAGTCCCATGGGAAAGATAAAAATCACTAAGGTTTGTGAGGCTCGGACGGTCCTAAAGATGGTAAGACACTGAGGACATGTGGATTGAAATTAATTCGAAAAAGTGTAAGATCATTAATATATATAAATAACTTGGAAAATTTTTGTTCCAAGAAATGAAAATAAATACTAGCAAGCCTTTCATTTTACTTTTAATTATATATATATTTTTTCCAATAAAACTCATTAATTTTCTTTTAGAACAAGATTAATAAGAAATTTAAATTTCTCATAAGATATTCTAACTTAACACTTAATCCTTTAAATTATCCAAGTTGACATTAATCGAAATCTATTGAATTAAATAAATCTTCAAAATCATCACTATTAATAAATATCTTTTATATAATTAATAATTTCATAAGTCTTATCAAAATTACCTATAGTATTTTATAAGATTTTTCCTGGTATAGTATGGCAAGTATAGAAGCTATTAATCACAGTTCTAAATTTAACAGCAACTTTGCAAAATTTAGGAGTTAAAAACATGTGAGGAAATTTTATATATTTATAGTATAACCTATTTTTTTTATATAAAGTATTAATTCTATTGGTGATTTCTTGATCATTAATAACAATATTAATAAAGGCATATTTATTAAACAAATGCTTACAATGTCAAATTAACAAAGTTTCTTGCAAATAATAGCATAGTTTCCTGGTACCTTATCAAATATGAACTCATCTTATAACTTTTTATATCTCTAATCTTGGTGCTTGCTATCTTTTATCTTAAAATTCAGATATTTGAACTCTTCACTAATATGAAATTTATATTCATTAAAAGTTTCAATTGGTAAATTATATTTAATAGCCAAATGTTTTAAAAAACTACCAATATCCAAAAGGTTAGTTGAAGAGGAAAATACACGCTGCAACCTCTCTTTGATTTCTCTGCATGGATGAGCTGTACACTCAATCATGCAAGTGTAAAATAACTGTTGAATGGGGGGGGGGGGGGTGGGGGGAAAGAAGGGTATATCTATCTAGTACTTCTAGAAATAATCAATAATAATTGAAAATTCTTATAATTTTGAACAGAAATGCAAGTTCAGATTATATGAAAATTCTAAATTCAATTTTTATAAAATTTCATTTGTTAAAAGTAAAATTTTTTAAATTTATTTCAATTTAAAATGAACAGAAATTTCCAAGGAATTAATAAAAAAAAAATTGTGTAAATGTTTAGACTGGCGAGAAAACAAATACAAAAATTCATAGATTGATATGTAAAGTCAACGTATTTTATTTAGTCAATACATATTTTATATCTTTAGTTTTGTACATAAATAGTGATATATTTGTACAATACAATTCAAATGCATATTATGAAATATTTACATATATAAGAAATATTAAAAATATTTACACAAATAAATGTGTAAAAATATTAAAAACATTAAAAATTGCTTGCAATATATATATATATATATCACAATCTAATAGATTGTTTTATTAATATTGCACATAGAAGCAGCATGAGGACTATTAATGACTGATCTCAAATCTGAACCATGGTCAAGTGTAAATGATTAAATCCAAGCAGCCATTCCATTGTGCAAACTTCCACACCATCCGAACAAATATAGTTGTAATCTCAACAGATTTAACATACATCAGCTCCACTATATGACAGTTCAGTAGCGACACCTGGACTTAACCCACAATTTGACTGAAACAACTTGGGCCATGAGCTCGTGACCATACATCCACAAAGCTATCGCAGCCAATATCACATTCTAAGCTCACAATAAAAAGACACAGTGGGGAGTTAAAATGTGTTAAATATTATTAACCATGTCTATATTGTCAAACAATGTTTTTTAAATATGCATTCATTATCTTTTTGGAGAAATAAAATAAGTACCAAAAAGAGTCTCCGATTCGACAAGTAACAGAATGACACAACTCGTTTAAAAAACTTTTCGACTGGAGATTACGGACCAAAGGGCCCAAATACTCTGTTAAAATATCCAAATTATAGAAATCAAAATATATGAACTAATTGTTAAAAAATTTTTAATAAGAAGGTTAAAAAATCTGGCAATTTTGAACACTAAAAATTTAGTAGCATATAATTAAAGATAAGTTTTCAAAAATATAACAATGTTGTATATAAATAAAACATTCTAATCTGACAAACATAATCTAACTATTAAGAAATAGGAATAAGTATATACATATAAACAAAACAAATAATACACATCACAACATATAATAATCAATACAAGAATATATCCAACATTAAATCAATACTCTTAATGGGAAAAATTAAATATTTAAGGAAATTATTTAAAAAGCAAAATTTATACAAACCAGATTAAAAAAATTTACACAAATAATTAAACTTAAAAGAAAGCCATATGATATGTATATGAAATGCTTTAATTTCCTAATTTCTCATTTTCCAATTCAAAAGAGTTCATTTCTATTTCCAAATTATCTTTTTATTTACTAGATCCACACTCATAAAATTTATTTAACATGCTTTCCCACAGTTTTAAATCTATCAGAAATAATTCCTCTAGACAGGCAGACAGAGAATTTCCCCCTTGGAATCCTTTCAGCTTGTATCATGTAAATCTATGCGATAAAAAGAAAATATCCAAATATACCAACCTATAATCTCGACAGCACAGAGAAATTCTCTCTTATACTCTTCTAACTCTATGCAGACCTGATCTTGTCTGTTATTGTAATGGCAGAACTGTGACTCCAGCCATATGATTATGTTGTCTAATTCTCTCAGTGAAGAATAAATAAAAATGAAATTTGAAAGAAGCTTTACTTATTCTATTAATATTTAAACCATTATATATAATTTTCTTTGGAGACTTTTTTTTCATAGGAAAATATATATAAATACATTTTTGTAAGGAATTGTTTTAACTTCAAAGAATAAGGATTCAGGTTTATTTGGATATAATTTCAAACTATCACAAATTTAAGAAAAACAATGAGAAAAAAAAAAACTATAAAGTAAAAGATATGCTACTAAGATAATGGAGACAAATTCTATTTTTTAATTGGAAAACAATATGTATTCAATAAATAAACTTGCAATATTAATCATTACCACAGTTTTATAATAAAATTAAAATCTTTTAACAGCTGTATTTCAAAGGGAAAAAAGTTGAATATTTACAAAACAAATTTTTAACCGTTTTTTTTTTAAATGTATACATTACTCAAAATACTGTAAAGAATACATTTTTTAAGGGCATTTATTTAAAAGATTTAAATTTTAGAATTTGGGTTAGACATTTGCTATATTTTACTTTCAAAAGCATCATTAGTTCAAAAAGTAATGCATGAAGAAAACAAAATTTCTTAAATTTTTCCATTACACATAAAAAAAATTCTTAAAATCATATACATACAGAAATTAGAGCATCTCTATCATTAAAATATTATAAATATTTTTTTTTTCTAATTATTTTTAGAAAAACTTATTAAATACATAAAAAAATCAAACTTTTCTAATATTACTTAATGGAAATTGTTTAAAAAAAAAATCAATAAATTTAAACCCTAAACTATTTTTAAAAAGTGAAAAAAAATTATAAAATCTGACTGGTTGATATTTATTACCATTAATGGATAAACATAAAAATGGGTCATAAATATAAATTCATAGTTCACAAAAACAACTATTTGAAGTATAAATCTTTAATAACATCAAGGAAAACATGATAAAAACCTTTAACACATTTTCAAAACTAAGTAACCTTAAGTATAGTAATTGATATGCATGAAGTATTTCATTAAAATCATAAAATGTACTATAAAACACATGATTACAAAATTCTACATTTTTATTCTATACCCATACCTTCATTTTGATTTACACATTTAAAAGGGAACAGTATATCATGAAATATTTATTAAATATATCCTGAAAACAAGACAAAATACACAAGAAAAATATGAATGAAAACGGTATCTATCAGATTAATAAATAAATAAATTTAAAAAATTTTAAATGTTGCATTTCAACATGCATCCAAAAAATTGAAAGAAGTCACTTCAAGCAAAAAGACGAGATGCAGATACACTTGATACTTTTATAATAATTCATGCATTTCTGCGACAAGTTACATTTTGTCAAACTCTTTTATCAATTTTTTGATGTAACTTAATTTTATATGTAAATGATTTGATCTGAGGCGAGTATAAATATAATTGTGATCCTTTTGATAAGCTTTGTATTTTTCATCAAGCATAGAATGGATTTCCTAAAAAAAATTTATGAAATATATTTCAATAAAATTTCATAACAAGTTTTTAAAAAATAAATAATTTTAGGCAAGATAAAACACTTTCACAAAATTTTACTTATCCAAGATAGATTTCTAGAATTTTATATAAGAATTTGGGAATCCAACAAACAAATCAAATAAAAGATTGGTTGCATGAAATTTATGGCACTGAGCCCACATAGGACATATTGAGCCTAACTCAAAATGAGTATTTAATTTTTTAATATTTTAAAAACTTAAAATTGAAACTTAATAAAATGTAGATTAATTAAATCATGAATGGGATAAAACCAATGCCACGTGAAAAGTTTAAGAAAAGAATTAAATGCTGAAAAGGAGGTGAGAGAAGGGGTGGATTAACCACTATTGGGTAAAAATTTATCTAGGAATCCTATGCATTTTATGAGCTTTTGTCCTTCACGATCATAATTTCAAGACAAAGCTATGAAATAAATTTTCAAAAAGATAGCACTATTAGTACATTATAAAAAATTAAATTATGAATTTCTTAATAACTTGTAATAATTTATTATAAATCAGATATGAAATTTAGGATTGGATTTTTAAACTTTATTTTCAAGCCTTTAAGCTCCACACACACACACATACAAAAGTCCCATTTGAATTGACTATTTATAATTGTACAACATTTTCATACATCATTTCTTAGCACTTTTATAATGCAGTAGTTTAGGTGCAAATTAAAATACATTTAGCATAAATTAAAACCACAGTGAAATAGCATTGATAATATGGTTGAAGCATAGAAATTTAAGCTATTAGTACATAACGTATTTACCCAAATTTACAAGAATAAACATTAATATTCTTATTTCGCTTCTTGAACTGCCTCAATTTATAGAAAAGAATACTAGAAAGATGAATTATGTATTATGAAAAAATACTTTAAATTCAATTTAGAACAAAGCAAGTTAACTATAGTAATTATATGTAAATAAATCAGATAAAATTTTGAGCAAAAAAAAAAAAAAAAAAATTTAAAAAATAATTTTTTAAAAAACAATTTTAATTATTATAATTTTTTTTTAAAAAAAACTTTAAAATTTTTTCAAAAAAAAAAAAAAAAAAAGGTTGACACACAGATTTGTATAATTTATTCTTTATTCTTAAGTCTCTTGTTCTTACAAAACTCGGAAATATAGTTTCAAAAATAATAAATTCTATGCATGCAAATATCATAATTAATACAATAGAAATGAAAACTTCATATGAATTAAGATAAAGTTTTCAATATTTTAATGTATAATAAAGTCGAAAATTTAAGAAAATAAACAAGTTTCATTTCATAAATATTGCAAAAGAATGAACAGAAAAAACCAAAACAAAAAAAAGCCTTGAAGATTAATTATTTTTATTAGCAAACGAAAAAACTCAAATTTTAATGTCAAATATAACAATATTATACCATAATTGTGTTAGGGGGGAAAAAAATGCAAGGTTACCCTTCATCATGCGTTTTCTCAATAGTCACGTAATGCATATATATCATCAATAAATACATGGATATATATATAACAGGAATTTTATAATTAAAGCAATTTTTTTAAATCATATCTTTGCAGCCTTTTTGAACATTTTTTTTTTCTTCTAAAAACAATATATAATGTCCAATATTATTTAATTTTATTAAAAGCTTTATACTTATTGAAAAATTATAACACATACAATAAAAATTAGTGGAGTAAATATCTTTTTTTCTCTTAAGGAGAGGGTGCAGATTTTCACTCAGTTAATTAGGTGCTGAAATGTTGCCTTTAAAGAAGTCATTTGGTAATTCTTGAGGTGATAAAACATTCAATAACATGGAGCCATACTAAATTTATAAATAACAGTAGATCCCATTATTCTATTCAGCCATAGTGGGATGCAAATAAAAACCCATTCAAACCTTAATGAGAATTTTATGTTACAAAAAAAAAAAAGTCAACCCACTTTAAAGGATAGCATTATTACAATTTCCATTCTAATAACTGGTTTACCAAACTTAACAAAGAATAGGGAAACATAACAACTAAAGCTTCCGACTAAAAAGTCTTCAAAGGAATTTAATACTTAATTCTTGAGCCCTCCTGCCCCAGCTATTTAACTAAAACTGTTCAACTTAAGTTATTGGAACCTTTAAAAGCATGTGCATCGAGTATAAATCAGAAGTAATTTTGGAAGTATTACCTCATCAACATCTAAATTATTTAAATAGGTTACACAATTTTACATAAAATTACATTGTTGTTAAACACGATCTTGGCTGAGTGAAATTTAAATAATTTGATTAAAATGAAATTATCAGAAAAAATAAATTTGATAACAGAAATAATTGGTTACTTTATATTCATTGGTTCCTCTTTGACAAGAAGAAAGATGGAGCTGCAAATTTTCGAATAATTTCTTAATATTAATTATCTGGGAATGCAGATCTCTATATTCCTGAAGTTCAACAGTATAGTTAGCATAATATATGTTTCTTTGTTCTTTAGACGTAATTTTTGAATAACACCTGTAAAAAGATAAATTTATTATTTCCATGTTGATATTCTTTATTCTCAAAATACATATTAAATTTGTGGTACATATAACTTTTTTTTTTCTTTTAATAAAAAAAAAAAAAAAAACAATTTATGACAATATTCCAATAAATGATTTTATTTTAAGTAAAAATTCACAATAGTTCAAATGTCATCCCCCCTCTAAATAATAAAAAGATGTTCCACTTCTTTAAAATTGTAACAATTATAGACAAACATTGTAAATTTCAAACATTGTAATATTTAAATTTAGAAAGAAAACATTTTAAATACCTTACATTATGGCTTGAAAAATAAAATGCATGAATTTCATGCAAGTAAATATCAAATTTGTGATCAATATTGTCTCTAATTTTTTTTTTCTCAATTTCACTTTAAAAATTATTAATGAGATATACAAGTATTTATTACAAAACGTATATCTTAATATGCATACACTTAAACAACAAATTTTGAATAAATTAAATGAATGATATGTGAAAATTTTAAGCTCTAAAAACTTAAAATTTATTCATAAAAATATTTCATTTTGCGATTCTAAGTTGTAATCTTCAATAATTTGTATTCATGAATCAATTACTAATAATATAGACAAAAATATCTCAATGGTTACCTTACTTAAAACTACTATAAAAAGTTATTCCTGAAAATTACTAGAAATATTATAATTCATTTTAAATTAGACTTTTAAAAAATATATAATTAGTAGAATTAATAGAATTTTTTCTATCTAAATTAACAAAATTGCAGTTTAATAGTAAAAAATAATGAAGTACAAGCTAATATAAATAAAATTGCCATAGGTCAGAAATCTGTATAAAAACTATTCTTAATACCACTACTATCCAGATCAAAATTATATACAGCATTTAAACAATCATGAGAAATCAAGAAAACTATAGATCTTACTTTTTATAGTCAGTAACATCTTGATAGTGGTCATCAATTCCCCATTCAAGATTGTCCCATTCCATAGGAAATTCCATTATGCTAGAATTTTCACTTGTTTCCAACAATGTAACTTCTCCATTTTTGTAAATTGGCAGGGATTTTGACAAAGATGGTAATGGATGATTACATCCTACATTATAGTAATTGTTATGAAGCAAATATGGTGCAGAATTCTTCTGGGAAAATGCATCTAATTCTTCCAAAGGAGAAAGTTTATGAGAGTTCAACTTTAGGTACACTAGACCAGATTTCTTGAACACGAGATTAGCCTTTATTATTTTTAAATTTGGATTAGCAGATTTAACTGTAAAATTAGAATCAACATTTTTTCTTTTGCTTGAGAAAACTGAAAGAGGTTTCACTTCAGAAACTTGGTCCACGTTTTTTGCTCTATGTATTGATTTAGAAGTTTTTAAAATGGAAGGAACTTTGAAAACTCCATTAGAATACTCAATAGGAATAGATACTTTAATTATTCCTCTTTTTTTAATCCCTTCTATGGATGGATGAATAGAGGGATTTATTAAAGAATCTTTCATCTTCAATCTACTTTTTATAGGGAGACCAGAATAGAAGTCCTTTAGTTTGTGTTGTTTATTAGAAAACCTTTTATGCAATGGGACTGTGTCAGATCTCTTCAAGGAATGCATCCCAATTACTTCATTCAATGGAGAAATTTTATTTGAATTCATCTTAAGGTACATTAGACCAGATTTCATAGATGTATCTTGATTAGTATTTTTCATTCTAAATTTTAGAATAACTTATGGGAGTTTTAACTTCAAGAACTTAAACAATATCCTGCATTAAACAACTTTTAATTCTGGGATTTCATTGAAAATTTTGGTTAACTGTTTTTCATTTCTTAACATTGAGCAAATTTGTTAATAATACCTATGATATCAATTTAAGTGATTGAGAAAACTTCATATTTCCAACTTTATTAGGACCATTAAGTAGCTGAGGATATCCTACCTATAAATAAAGAAATAAACAGTGTTATTTTCTAAATTTTTTAAAAAATCTAACTTTTATCAATTTAATTTTTCCACACAATAAATGACATATGTAATACAACTATTCTGAAATAAATTTTATTAAAAAAACATCAACTCCCTTTTACATCTGCACTTATGATATATTTAAATTATAATTAATACAAATGAATGCAAATATATATATAAAAAAAAAACATTTGTTACATATTGATTTTATTCATACATTTGAGTATGAATAAAATCAATGTGTAACAAATCTAATTGAAACATTTAAAAATAAAATTAATTTGCTGAAAAATGCAATAGAAAGTTTTAAATTTTATAAATAAACTGCACACATGTAAAAATTGAAAAAAATATTGCACAATTTTAAAAAGATAATATGAAAGTTGGAAGGGTCTGACATTTTTTTTATGACATCAATACTTAACTACTTGCATCAAATCAAATATTGAAGTTCTCAAATCATGCATGCCATATTTTATTTCTTGTTCTATTCTTTGTGTAGTCATCCTTGAAAATAGCCATTCTCAAATGTGTGAGTGACTGAGTTTTTATGACGCAAAAGCCAAGGTAGGCTATATAGCCATTCTTAAATCTAGGTACTTGTAAATAACAATTAAAAAACAAAGCATCTCAATGAAGAAAAGATTTTTAACTTGTGATGTCAAATAGTTGATTAATGCATTTCATTTGAACATTTATTGGTAATATATTCTCAAGTTAAATGAAAATAGAATCTCTTATATACGAAACAATTGATGCTTTTTTTTTTAAATGATGAAATCAAAGTTGTATTACATTAGAATGGAAAATTGTATATTTGTTATTCACAGACCAATGTGTCAAAATAAAGAAAACTATTTGTTTAAATTTTAAAATTCTCATAGTTGTTTCCTTTTAGTTATGATAGTTATGTGAGCAACTGTTGGGTATTATGGCACAAGAAACAAAGCAGGCTATGCTGCGCTAAACATTTATTACAATAATATGATTTTATAAACACGAAACAAACACAAGGTGATACAAAAGGTAAAAAGTTAAAACTTCAAATTTGGTATAAAAGGCCAATGTGTTTTAAAAAAGCTAATAAGTCAAGTCAGATAGGTTTAAAACTGATGAATAAAAGAAAATGTGATGATCAAACACTAGACAGTCAATTAAAATATGATGAATAGTATAAGGGACATGGCAGGAAGAATACTCGGGAGCACCCTCCCCATTATGATAGTTATAAAATACTGCATTGATTAGTTAGTTTTTCATCTTAAAGACGCATGTTAATTTAATTGAGCTTAGTCTTTCAAAAGTGCCAAATCCACAAGCCAGTTTTAATGTCAAGTTCTGGCAAATTGTTTAAAAGTTAAATCCAAAAGTTTTTCATAAATCACAAGCTCAACATTTTGCTCCAGAAAAAAAATTATTCCTCAAAAATTAATATTCCAATAATTGACTTTTCTGAATTGAGTTATCCTTGATTTGAAGAATTTCTTAAATTTGGTACTTAAGTACTTTATATCTATTTGATCTCTTGATATTTATCTTTAAGTTTTAAAAAATAAATTTTGGCTGAGCATCTCAAATATATGGACAGGCAATTCTTTTAGAATAATAGTTTATTTAAAAGTTAATAAACAGAAAAAAATTAATATGGAAAACCCAATATCAATATATTACAGTACTGATCTGACACATCTGACAATCAGACTGTGTCAGATTTTTTGTGCTGTGTTTATTATCAAAACAAGAATATTTGATGAAATTAATTTTCAAAGTTTAAATCCAATTTTGTAGTTGCTAGAACAATGCAATATTTGTCGGATGTTTATATTCTAATCACAGGTTCTGAACATGCATTAACATATTGCATATTTGTTATAATTATTAAAATTTTTATTTAGAGCGATTTTTAGTACACTTGGTCAAACTATATTGATATTCGTTGGCGATCTCAAACAAACAGGATAATAGAACACATACTGTAGCATACAATATTTCTACAATTACTTAATACATTTAGAGAATGACAATAAGGACTAAGTTTTAGGGCTTATTGTACAAGAGACAAATATGATTAAGTTGCACCAAACATATGCTTAAAATATGACAATGGTTTTTAAAAACACATTAAGAATGATAAGAAAAAATACAGACAGATGGGAAAAAAAAAGGGGGGGTCAGTGATTATAAAGCATCAGACAATGATGCACAGCGTATGAAACATTATAGGAAGAAGCATTCTCACCCAACTATAGATGTCTAGGACAAAGACGCGCATGTTCAATAAAAAGGCAAATTAACTTAATGTCCCCTCTACACATTGGAACATCAGACCATACTGCAATCAAGGGCTTAACCAAGTGTTGTTAGTTGTGTTTGTAGATTCCCTGTTTCCTGCTATACCATTTTAATGACTTTTAAAATGACATTTTTCATAACTAATAGCAGATAACTAACTGTTAAAAGTTTGACACTGAATGCACAACACCATCCACTAGCTCATTTCCTAAACTATATATAATAGAAACTATTTAGCTAATTTATCAGAAGAATTAGAAAACACTAGCCATTCAACAGTTGGTGTTTTTCATGATAGTAAAAGAGTAGAATTCTTCTGCAAGCTTCAGTAGATCTACCAATTTCCTATATTTCCCAAAGGAAATGTTTCTATTCAATGAATATTTTCTTTAACAGTAGCTCAATGGAATAAATGCAAGAATATTAGGATTTAATTTGAAAATGTGTCCTGAAAACAATTTCATTTCTTTTAGAATGCGGGTGAGTGACTGAGGTTTATGGTGCAAGAGCCAAGGTAGGCTATGCTGCACCAAACATTTCTTTTAGAAAGATGATATTTTCTTATAAAAAATGTATTCTTTTAAGAAATATAACCAAATTCAATAAAGTATACAGAAAAAGAATGATCTTTTAAAAACAAATATTTTTATCACTATTAAAAACCTTGTGTTTTGATTCATAACTGTTCAGCTTTTTAGAAAGTACTGATTATTTTAGAAATTTTCAGTTGAGTGTAACATAAATAACTTTTATTTTAAAAATCAAAATTATTAAAATAGAACTTTTAAAATTTGAAGGGGAAAAAAAATTCTGAACATAAAATGCCAATTAACTAACATTTTTATTTAGCTGTTAAGAAATTTTCAAATATGAAAAGGGATGGAAATACAATTTTCATTCCCATTTTTAGTTTGTTGGGGGTATTTTCCCCTTGTATTGACCAAGTTTAGTGCATTATTGAAAGGATGAAACAATAGGACTTTGTCAATAAATAAACAATGCTATTATCTAACAGGAGAGGAAAAAGACATTGTCATATAGCAAATTTAAACATAGTTTTAATAGTTCAAAACAATACGTCTAAATTCTTCATAAGCATTAAGGTGATTCTAAATAACCAATAAATTTGATATATTTTATCACTAAAAAAATATCAAAATTAAATATTAAAAAATATTGCTCTCCCTTCCTTTATGAAGGATTACTTATCATAGGTTACTGCTTTTATGAAGGCAGTATAAAAATGACACGAAGAATACAATAAGAAATAAAACCTAAGTTTCATTTAAAAAAAAAAAGGTACAGTAATCTATTTAAAAATCAATTAGAAAGTTTTTAACAAAAATAATAAACTACAGGAAGAACGAAAAAATATTTATAGTTTAAAATATATAATCTTTATTTATCAAACTGAAAAATAAAATTCGAATGAAAGAAAACAATTTTATCTTTCAAAAGATCACAAGTACCTCAAGCATAGAATATGTACATGTGTTTTTGGTACAAAATTATCAGATTGACCCCTTATTATGTAGGGTTCTGAAAAGTTTTTATAGTTGGACATATTTTTTTCCTGTTACTTTTATCCTGTTCTTTCAAAGCTGAATATATTGGCCAATTCAACACTGGAATAGCCCAGTGCAAATAAATGCATATAATTTCTTACAGAAATATGAAATTTTATATATATATATGAACATGTTTACAGGAATCTATAAAACAAACCTTCGAAAGTTTTATTAATTCTGAAAAGAAATTAGTTTGGTTAGAATGCTATTTAGTCCAAACCCTTGGTGACAAAAATAATCTAGGCGATAAATTACCATATATGGCAAACTTTAATTCCCAGGTTAATCATAACTATTATACTTTGTGAATTCAGCACTGAATTTAAGGGCGATTGTGCATGCTCAGAAAATGTAAAAAAAAAAAAAAAAAAAAATTTCCCAGTAATAGGATTATTTTTTACACTTGCATCCAAAACCTATTTAAAATTTTTAACACTTAAAAAAGTGACACTGACGTCCTAATTTGATGGGCTTTTTTTTCCTGATATTTTTAATGCATTTTCTCATATGAATGGCAGTGTCAGAAGAAAGGTAATCTTTAGAAGAGAGATTTGTTCAAGATGAACACTTGATAATAACTAAAGTCTTGGAGGACCTGGAGTATTTATGGAAGTAAATACATATATAGTAGCACTCTGTAGAGGTTTAATATTTCCTTTTTTGACAAGGTACTAAGCCTTATTGTAGATAAATGTTGATTTTTTTTTATTCAAGTTTCTGAGAAGTTTTTTTAAAATAAATTACTGAATGTAATTTATATTACTTTGATAGTATTAATTTCATTAAATTTATTTTGAAAAGCTCCAGATAGAATTTTAAGAGACTTGTTACAACAATACTATAAAAACATCAAGCTAATTATTAAAACTCATACTCATTCCAAAATACCATCATTCTTATAAAGGACTATAATGCAGCATATGCAGGATGTTGGCAACTCAAATTCTTATACAGGGTTATAGAACATTTAAAACTCATTTTGATACAATTTAATCAACAAATGGATTAATTTCATGGGAACATGTACACGAAATATATAGTTTCGATTGCTAGAAAGTGACATAAAAACAACAGGTCTGATATCCATTTTGATTACTAGTAGAAGTGAATGAATATTAATAGTAGAAGTGAATGAATATTAAT
>BMAW01132410.1:0-27304 GCA_019974015.1 Nephila pilipes | reverse complement strand
ATCAAATATCAAAAGTAGTTAATTTTAGTGTGAATTTAAATTTACTTACTCTTGCAGCTAATTTTAAATGTCAATCTTATATAATGTAATGTGAAAGCATTTCAAATATTGAATAGAATATACTATCTAAAAACAATCCGAAATGTTGTAAAAACTTTCTCTTTTAAAAATTGGCTAACAAAAAAGAAACTTTTTCAAAAGTAACGAAACTAAGGGAGATTCTAAAAATATCTAAGACTTTTGCCATAAAATAGTTCTAGACACAAATAAATTAAACTTCCGATAAAAAGTCCAAAGCATTCGAAAACTAAAAGAATATATAAATTCTTAGTTAAAAAGAGAACTTCGAATTTCGGTGAAGAAATGAATGTTTTTCAAACAGCTTGTATTTGATAATATATATTTGCGAATTTTATATGAATAATCTCCTACCTATAATGCTGTTCTTCACCGAAATTGTTAATTTTAGGTATTGAAAAACAAAGATTTGGTAGTTAAAATAATTATATTTTGTTTTCATTTACGTGCCACATTGTTTTGCAAATTTTAAAGGAATAATGGGAAAATGTTACGCTACTCCATTTCATTGAGATTAAAGTTACTTGATACCTCATGAACATATTTTTTTCGAACTGAAATTTACAAAAGAAATTTCACTCGAGTGCCATACTTGAATTCACAAAAAATATCCATTTAAGATGAGAAATCAATTGTTGAAAAAACATAAGGGAAATTGGGTTTTTATCCAAGCAATTATTATTCTTAAAATATTTAGTATTTTGGAATGAACTTTATTTTAATATCTTAAGAAAAAAAGTGCAAAGGATTATGTTTAGGAGTGATCTTACTTTCCTCTGAGACATTATGGGAAGAAGCCAAATGAAACCGAATGTGTGAATGTTTAAGAAATTAAGTATTTCTTCTTAATATTTATTCCCTGAACATAATTATAACATTAAGCAAACAAAAATATTCGAAACAATATTAATTTTTAAAAAGGCGGCCCTTTTAAAGCTCACAATCATCATTAAAGATACGAAGCTAATAAAAAATAATTTAAAATTTTTTACTAGTCATACACATATATAACTTTTTATATTGTATGCTTTTGTGTCCAAGCGTTAAACATAATTCAAAATAACTTGTAGAAAATCCTCTACTGAATGTGAAACTTTCTGTTTTCTTAACAATTCAGTCGACGTCTTCATGTGCAAAACACCTGCTTACGTCGGAGCGCGGATAAGCCGTTTAATTCAACATAAGCAGTTCAGACAGGTTTCGTACAATTCATGCGCGATGGAACATCGTTAACTATTAAAAAAGACGAGTGAGGGCACAAAGATGATAACTGGATACGTTGTTCCCGAATGGAAGAATCTTTGGAATGCTCGAGTCTGGATAATCATTCGAATTCAGAATGTATTTCAGTGTGAAATCTCGAGGCGGTGGCAAATATTTCCAAGGTTTCGAACAGTCCGATTCCTGTCGGGTCCTTTCCCACGAATTCTCAAGAGGTTGAGGACAAGATCTGTAAATTGGTTTACAGATCTTGTTCCTACATAGGAATAAGTGACAGACTAAGCAGGAAAATATTAAAACAGGAATTTAGTTAAATGATAACTCGACTCGTTGCAAATAGAGCCTCGCCAGGATCCTTGAAGTAATTCTTGGAGTAGTCAGATTGAAAACTACTACAGAAATATGCTTTCAATATTAAAAAAAAATTGTATATTTTATAGAAGGGATAGTTTTAAAAACGATAAAACTACTTAATTTATGCATTCTCTATATTATTTAAGCACTTGTTAAAGATTGTTATTTATTTTTACAGCTTTAAATGTCAGATATTTCAATCCTTGGCAGAGATTTACAGCACTACCAAAAAGCAGTAAGGAGAACAAGTGTGAATTGTTATGAGTTTTGGTTTTGGCAATATTATTATCTTCGATGACTTCGAAGAATTCTATCAAGTAGTGATAATTAATGAAATGTAATGGTTTGAACTTATGCAAAAGAAAATTTTTAAGCAGGAAATAAAATTACACTTGATTTTTATCACCACTTTAAGAAATTTGCTACATTGTAATGTTTTTTTAATATATGTATATTTGTGAATGTCACAATAATGCTAATGTAAACTTTTGGAAAAAATGCAAAACACCCAGATGCAGAAGAAAATTGTCTTTATTAAAGATTTCATATACACCTCATATTCAATATACTATAACTATAATTTTCTTGTAATAAAAATACGAAGATTAAAATAGTTCTACTTATAAGATAATATCAACTTCTGACAAATGTTTAATAATACCACTGCTAAGTACTGCTTCTTTTTATTTGATATATTTTACAAAAACTCAATAATTTGGTCTGTAGTTTGGACGTTTATTTGTATCAAGAATGAGTTAATTTGCACCACCCTAGTTTGAATTAGACTTAATATTTTTATGCAACGCACAGCTATTATTCTTGAGGCATTTTTCTCCTTAGTTAAACAAACCTGTAATATTCAATGCAAGATGATACATTTTTAAAATTTGCTCATCAAATATTGAGTTTTTCTCTTTTCAATAATAATGATATTTTTCATATGACCAATGCAAAAATAAAATCATTTTCCTGTCCTGAAAATAATAATATTTTAATCAATTACATTTATGAATGTAATAAGTTAAGTAAATGGATTTTTTTGTCAATCAATTATTCATGGCCGAATTCGCTAATAGAGTTGAATTGTTTTTTCTTTGTTCTCCTAGCATCATATAATTAACATTTATATGATGCCAGCAAAAAGTCATAATTAAACTAGCATTACAGTTTTCAATCCCTTCAAAGTCGCTAGGGACAAAAATGTTTCTCAAGAACTTTACGTATCTATACTTAAGATATACATTTAGTTTTACCAATTGAAATATTTATGTACAAGAATACAGATATATGCTTGTTTAGTAATTTCATATCGTAATAAATGAGATCTCTTTTGAGTGAATATTCAACCATAAAATCAAAATACATTTATATAAAGTATCTTCTATTATTATTATATGACATAACAGTTATTGTAACATACATTTAATGGTGCATGAGTGCAAACAAATATGTGATACATTTCAACAGAATCTGTTGCATTCAATAGAGCGTGACGTCACTATGCAATGTGATTTCCAGATGTGCTTTGCAAAGCATTGGATACGTTTTTCAGGAGCTTATGTCATATTGTGTACATATTTTTTTCATGTATTTTGAATTTCAGTTACAAAGAGATATCTTTCACCTTATTTAGTTTCTGAAAATGCAGCCTCATCTCTTTGTAGAAACAAAATGGGAAACAGTAAGGACTAGCCAGTCCACAAAACAGCTCGTTTAAAATCAATTTTCAAAAACAACTATAATAAAAGATATTTTAAGACTCAATATCTTAAGCATTTTTATACATTATTGTTTTTATGGATTATATTAAATTATACTCGAATTTCAAAGCATGAATTTTGTTACTCGAAAATTTACAATTCTACATTTCATTTCTGTGTATCTTTCGTATTCAATGCTACATTAATAAAGGCTTTATCCAAACCTTGTCTTACCATTATTTTATTTACACTTAAAACCAAAAAAGAAGAATGAGTTGCACTCTGTCTAATGGTTAATTTAATAAATGCTTTCATTATTACTTCAATTCTGAAGTGTTTAAAAGAGTTTTCAAACATTTGACAGAATCCAATTCAATACTAAATTACTGAAATAACTCGAGGAGAAAATCATTTCACTAATAAAATTCGCTTTTTAAGTTTCTTATTTTGTTTGCCGTAATTATTTAAATAGTCTTTATATGATGCAAGACCTTACCAATTTGAAATAGTTTTCCATTCAAATAGAAAACTTAAAAATAGCAAACTTTCTACTCATAATAAATTCGTATCTGTACTCCCGTAGAAATTAAATTTCGTAAGAAGCGATTAAAATGCATCGATCTGCATTTGCTGAAAAATATGTATATATCCACTATCAAGGCAATTTTTAATATATAGATATTTATGTTACAGCACAAGACGTGTGAATACTTTACTCGTTTGGATCTAGAAGCAAAAGTCTGTCTCGTAGATCAAACAGTCTTAAGTTCGTACCCGATGGTTGTGTGAAGTTATCACTTGTAAGGAACCATTGGTCATCTCTACTTCCGGAAAGTTACTGAAGCCACAAATGAACATCCGGGGCGTGAGAAACATCCGCTGCATGTTTCTTCTGTTCAATCTAGTGGGTTTGCCAAAAGGTGCGATGCCAGTGCAGAGTCGTATCAATCCATGACTGCCTCTCTAGAATCTTATAAGTTTTGAACTTTCATTGCATCAATAACAGTTCGCATAATCAAGCAGGTGATATCCCAATCCGTTCACTTCTCTACCCCGAGAACTTTCCCGTCCGACGAAACAGTACTTATTTGTTTCAGAAATGAGACTTAATCTATGTGTATGTATATGTGGAAAATTAAGTAACATATTTTCTGTATTGTTTAAGATACAGTAGAAAATATTATAACTAAAATAAATTAACAAAATTTTAAGTGTACATCGTGCACCGAAATATTTCAATAGAAAAGCCTTTCTAAAAACATATTTTATTAAAAGTTGACAAAGTCTCACTTTCTCAGAAACAAAAAGATCCAACCAGGGTTCAGGAAGTTGTTCTCGTTTCAATGTGTGAAATTTGAAAAAACTTCCCAAAGAAACCTCGTGTTTTTCATGGCGGGTTAAGCTAATCATAGCATACATGCTGTTGCATTTACATATATTAATATACCTTTTTTTAAAATTATGATGATCCTTTGTTGTAATGGATTAATACGACTCAAGCGTTGCCGTTTGGGTGCCTTCAGAGGGCGGTCGATTGCTGAAGACTGCGGTCGCCCACTTGGATGACGAGGGACTTGAGGTCTTCGGCACTCTTTACTTTCCTGGGCATGCGTGGCTCCGAGAGCATGGATCCGCTCCTGCTCCTGTAAGGGCTGCCCACGAACACGGAGTTCTGACGGGGCCGCATCTTATGCAAGTGATAGGGGGTGGAAGCCGCTCCAAATTCAAGATTAAATCGCTCCAGGGGTGCCAAGGCATCGTTGAGGGGTAACCGGCTGGGCTTAGCGATGACGGGGTGGGAGTGGTACTGGGGTTGGTAAGGCTCCAACATACGGATCTTGCCCCACTTGTTGAAGAAGAGCACGATGACGAAGACCCAGACGGCGAGCACCAGCACCACGATCACCACTTCCTCCTCACGCACAGTGAAGGGGGCGGGCGCCTCCTCCTCCGGACCGCCCTTCTCACTCCAGCTGTCGTTCTCTGCAACACCAAAACATAGTAAATTAATTTGAGCATCGCTTAGGCACAGTACACCAATCTTCGTTTGCTGTAAAACATGTTTTGATTCTGGGTTATTTCGCGTTTTCCCTTTGGAAGGAATCCTTGAGGACTATGATATGAAACTGAACGACTGATAGTCTCTCCTTATGAACGAAACGTGTTTCGTATATATTTGAATATAAATAAGGAAGTGTAATGAATGGAATTCAGGACATGCACTTATTAGCAGAAAAGTATTTAATAATAAATGAAGGTATCGGCATCATGGTCACTCTGAATTAATAAATTGTGGACCTGTAAGGGTCAGTGAGTCGGACCCTCTTTTAAAGTCATACTAAAGACTCATACCCGATTATTTAGTATGAGTTTAATACTTAGTGATAATTTTTAGAATTCTAAAGTGGGTAGAGATTAAATTCTCAGGCTTCTACTGTTTTGGTTGCTTTGATATTTAGTGACTCTTCCGATACTGGCTAATACTATAATGTAAGAAGCAGTAAGTATAACCGGGACGTCACAACTTTTTCCATGAGAAATATCAAATCACCAAAACAATTAAAGAAATAAAATCTGGTGAACGAATATTTAGATCTGAGAAATATTCCGAAGCTGATTACCTTTAATTAGATCTGAGTCACGTGAGTACAGTTTATCTGTTCACTAATGATGAATCGTATCTATTTATTTGTACCGCAAGTTATTCAAGAAATAAAGGTTTTATTCAGATTCCTCATAAGAATTCTGAGGCCTATGTAAGATTTTGAGTATAGTAAGTATTCAGATTTTGTAATATCAAGCTGAAAGATAAGTTTGAACTGCACCACCGTTTTTTCTCTCCAAATGTATTATCTAAGTCACAATATATTGTGTTTTTAAATAATTCTCTTGATACATTTTTCTTTCTAATAAACTCAATGGAAAGGAACAAATAAATTGCTTAAGATATAATTAAATATTAAATTGCTCAGCAGTTTAAAATAATGATTAAATCTTTAAAGGTTTCTTAGAAAGTGTTTGTAATATTAAATTTAGTTTCAATAAAAAGAAACCGAATCGTCAAAGAAGTTTCTAAGTTCACATAATGAATTGATTTTCCTATTTAAAAATCAAATATAGACTCAAGAAACCCCGTGTTTCATTTAATCACTTCCGATTATAAATCAATTTTCTACAACAGACTGGTTTACTTTAACCGTTATTTCAAATTAATAAAAACTATTTTTTATAAATAATATGTGGGAGATTAACATTATGTTCTGTCGTTTTCTATATATGTTAAATGGCTAGAGGATTTTCACTCAAATTCTCAATTTAAATTATCTTATCAATAATTTAATCTCCACAATTTAGATATGCGCAATGTAAAAAATGTTTGTATGACTGTAAAATGTTTGTATTTTGTCTAAGCGTAAAATTATGAATAGGACGAGTTTGAAAGGCATAAAAACATAGATATTCATTTTGCACAGTCGTGCAACTACAGAATAAAATAAAACACATTAAAATATTTTCGGAAAGGGATTATGTAACTTAAATAGCTTTGGTTCTAAGATTCATGCTAGATTAGATGAGACAGATGTGTTTTTGAGCAATTACTTTAAGTTTGTGTAAAAATTCCAATAAAGTTCCGAATAAGATTTTAGCTTCTTTACATAATAAAAGTTCAAAACATTTTCTGTGCATTTCAATTTGTTCTACAACTTTTATTCAATATATCGAGAAAAAAAAATGCAGCAGATTTTATCCAAGTCAAATTTTAAAAGAGAGTTGAAGTTAGATTAGTTTAGTACAGAATTGTTAGTTAATATGTTTTAAAAAAATGTTTGCTAGTTAATATGTTTTAAAAAAGATCATCAAATAAGTTCGATACGAAGATTTAAGTATATTTATTAGCGACAGAAATTGAAGAAGGAAATAAACATTTGACGAGGAGTCCAAAAAGTATCATTTCATAGAGATTTTTAAAGAAAAAACGCAATGTCGGCAAATAATTATTTTTTCAAAAAAGTATGTCAAAATAGCAGATTTTAGGTCCATGTCAACAACACTGGAAATGAAAATAAAAATTCACCAATTTATTAATATAAGCTATAAATGGTTGGAAGAGTTCTTGATCTTTAAGGCTTTTGTAGAAATGGGTGGAAAAAGATTCAACATCTGTATCAATTTTATAAGATGTGATGCGTATAAAAAAACTTTGGCTTATAAGGAAAAAAACAAATTTGGACTTTTCTTATTTTCATTAAGACTTAATACTGAACGTTGTATTAGGGGACATTTGAACAACTGGAAGCATGCAATAAAAATAAACAAAATATGGCTTAGTGAGTTGTTAGACGAAAATAAATCTTATCTGTAACCTTTACGATGAAGAGCCACAGTGACACAATAAAAATAAGCGAAACCTTTTGAAGACTTAGAATTGGCAACACAAAAAATAAGCTAATAATGAGGAGCGGTGAGTGAATCACGCACATAACCAGCTATCATAATGAAAAAATCCTCTTATCTGGATAATGCGTAACAGCCAATTTCAAATCACTGGATTCGATTCAAGTAGCCTTCTAGTGATTGCATCCGAGAAATGTTTAGGATATTGTCTCACAATTTTTAGAATAAAGGAGGTTCCCATGATTCCTCTATCTCTTCTCTCTAACATAGTGATGTGCTTATTTTCATATACTCAGGAACATTGGGCGCACCAAGAAGAGGGCTTCGACTTTAAATGAAATTTACTACACATAATGATAAAGAAGAGAGATTCGGTTGATATCAAACAAATACAATGTGTATAGTTAAAAAAATACTGTGCAGCTTCCATAGCACGTCGGGCCGTCTCTCTAACCTGGCACCACTGTAGATGGTGTCACCGATATTTAACTATAAAGAGCATTCGGATAGCAAATTCGCCTCTTCAAGTTTCCTGGAAATTTTTTGTGGCGCAACTGGCAACCCTACTTTTGATTCTATAGTGGGATGAGTCACTGAAGGATCAACGATCCTCTTACCTTGTGGTCGTCCTCGTCACTTCAGTCCCGGAAGACGACGAGAGTACCACAAATGAAAACCATTTCATGGGTACTATTTCCTCCGAACGTGGGTACCATCTCATGTTCACTACTCCCAACATGTTCTGATGGCACACGGGGAGCGATAGACCTGGTGAGAGGTACGGCGCGTCGACCAGGCTGAATGATCAGGTTCCTCTCAAACTCGCTTAACTGCGAAAAATGTCTTTTCACACGTCTGCCTGACGTACTTACTAAAGTCCTAATGGAGCCGGAAAGTGCCGGCTGCTTTTATGAATCTTCTTCTATGTTTCGGTTTTTATGAGATCCACTACCTGATTGCAAAGCCATTGCCGGAAGTGTGGTGATGCGCATTGGCACCAAACTTCGATAATGTTCATATCGGACGTCATTCCGCTATTCTGCAAAGTTTCGCGATTGTAACTCACTTCCTTCTTGTTGCGTTATTTTCAATGTTACTGAGTGCCTATCACGGTTGTGTCACAAGACGAGGTTCTCGCATCAAATGTTGCAGTAAAATAACCCCAAAAGTGAGTTATAGGGAACTGCGTGTGAGAAACCGTTGTGACGCCCCGGCTTCCCTACTCGTGCAGTTGTAAAATCACGCAGTTAAGTATTTAAATTATATTTATTCTTATTTAAGGTTGATCCAGATATCAATCTAGTTACAAACGCGGAGCGGAAACTTTCATGCGTTCTTAACTATTTATAAATAATAACAAAAGAATCTATTTATATGAACATCTTCATAAGTAGTTCTGTGTGGGTCAGGAACGAAAATAAATTTCATCTCAGTAATCCGACTATCATATAATATCTCGAAGCTAAATGTCGTGTACACAGATTGCTCTATCCTCCAAACTCTTCAATGCTTATGAACCTTTTCAATAACGTTATGCGATGACACTTTTTAACTACATTTTAATATATCAAGGTCATTTCATGTAAGTTATGATTCATTCACAGGAAGAATTTTACAGATCAAAGGCATATGGAATCCTTAAAGGTTAGACGAAGGAAAATGCCAGTGAGAACATTTTACAAATCAATTTCACCTATATTTGCTTTAAAGATTTTATGTGTTTTTAATTTAACTTCTCAAACATTTCAAGGAATTTAAATAGGGAAATATCGGTGTCCTAACTTATGCGTGGTAAATGAGATGTTACGTTATAGTTTATGATAAATTATTAAGAAAACGTAGTTATTTTGAAAATCATAGTGTTTTAAAAATGCTGAGAAATATCAATGTAATAAAGACTGATGTTATTTAAGACACTTGTATGTTATTAAGAGAGACTATAAATAATACACTAATTGAAAAAGGGTATTAAAATTTTTGATTTAATTTAAACAGAACTTAAGCGGATTTAATTAATATAATTTTGAAAGTTCATATTTGTTCCTATATGTATATTGCTGTTCATTGCAAAATGGCCAGGGAAATTCTTCTGGAAAAAAGGGGGATTAACCGTGTTTAAATAGCTTGGTACAACATATGTACACCCGAATTGTAAAGGTGAATCCATTTTTGTACAGAACAGGAAAGCAAAGAAGGCTAAGGAGAGCGATCTACTAACGTGTGACATCCGGCGAGACGAAGTGCACCTTCCCACTGATGTTCGTGGGGTGTCCAGAGAGGGCGAACGCCACCAGGTACAGCTGGTACTCGGTCGCAGGCTGGAGACGATCCAAGGTTAGGGATCGCTGTTCACCGGGGATGTCGTGGATCACTCGGTACCTGCAAAATAGAATAACAGGAAGCTTAGGTACGGAATCTACGATGCATTGTTCCATCCTTCACAAATAAGAGAGAATTTTGCTCAATATAATAAAACAATACACTGCTAAAGTCTTAAATTCTGGAAATGTAACTTTAAAATATAGCTTGAACCAATAATTAAAATGATTATACACGCAAAAAAATATATTGAGTATAAATACATAAAAATAATGAAAAGTAATTTATAAGTTGTCATAAGAAATTTAAGAAAATTGGACGAGGATTGAATCTTTTGCAGAACCGTATTGTCCAGGGAATTTATTTTGACTCAAATTGGTAACCAAAGCTAAATCGACAAATATTTTGCACGCATGTTATGCAAACTTACTCAGCTTCACTGCAAAATGCTTAAGAGAGCCACTAATATAGTCTCACTAGAGATGAAACAGATATGAGGATGCTGGTCATTTTATACTCAATCCACACTCATAACAGCATTTATATATATATTGTAAGGAATTGGCATTTATAGGCTGATTTCTTAATCTATGATTGCATTTTAAAGACTTTTAACTCCATAAAAGAATGCTTTAAGCAAATAAGAGCATACAACAAATGGAATGCTTTTTTTTTCTAAAATAACCACACAAATGTAAGTTACCTAAATTTGGATCACGTTTTAAAATTAAATATAAATTATTTGAGGGAAAACTCCATTACAAAGTGGAGACGAGAGTTAAAATACAAGCTATAGATGCAAATATTGTATTACACAAAAAATGTGAGTAATAAGAAATAAAATACGGTAAGTTCCTGATATAAAAATCGATTACATATAATACACTTTATATAAACGATTCTTTATTCAAAGACACCATGATCGGTCACATTTACATGAAATTTAGAGATTGAATTTGTGTTTTTGAAAAATGACTAAAATTTTTCAGCAAAGTAACTTTTCATTAATGGATAAATGTTATTTTAACGTAATTTAATAACAAAGAGTATTTATCTTAACAATTTTTTGAACTTACTTAAACGATATTCAACATATCAATGCTTGCGATGCGAAAGAACAATTAATAACTGTATAAAATTAAACCAGTTAAAAATTTAATAATTGAAAAAAACGTCGTAAAATAGTCACATCGTTCCGTTATAAAACATACATGAAAATTTTAAAAGTAATTTATTTTCTTTATATTTGTGAATTAATTTTAAATAATAATAAATAATTGAGTAACATTAGTCTTATGTAATCAGTAAAAACTGCAGCCTTCCTTCGGAATGCACTTAATGAGCCAAGACATGAACTCTTTCTTATACCTTTGTGAAAATAAAAAGGTCTCCCGCCTCTTTTTTGGTCCTATGTTTGATGGCATTTAGAATCTCATCGGCACTTGAAAATCGTAAGCGAAATGGAAATCCGAAGACTCAAGACAAGGGCAGTGAGAGGGATGGTTGATGATGTACCAACCGAGTGAGTCCAAAAGTTGCAATATGGTCATGCCTGTGTGGGGACGCGTAATGTCATGCAACAAAATTTATTCGTTCATATTTTACTACTCTTGTTCTGCATCGCTCTCAATAATATTTCAGGGATTTTTAGAACCACTCAACATTGATTGCTTCACCCAGGGGCAATAATAAATGTCGAGGTATTTCTCTCTGTGGTAAAAATTCAGGGAAGAGAACAGTTTTACAGTTTCCAAAGGCAGAGGCCGTGAAATTTCGTACCGAAGGAGTGGTTTTGAATTTTTTCAATTAGACACACACTCATATCGCCAGTTGTAAATATAAGGATAGTTCTTGACACCATTCGTAGAAACAGTTTCCCAATAGTTAAAAATTAGGAACGGTGCATTTCACGTAGAGGAAAAGAATTGGATTACGCTCCTTAACTCACAGATATGGAATCGAGACATTCTTTTCAAAAATGCTCTACAACAAAAGTTTTCAAATAATTGAGACAAACAAGCACGTTGAAAATTTGAACAAGATATATATATATAGGGAGAGTGTGAGTTAATAGTAAAAATTTAAAAATAAAAAAAAAATGAATGAGATTTAACTCGAGAAAAATGAATGAGAATTAACGTGAGAAATGAAGGGAGATAAAAGATAAGGTTTTGCCATTGGAGAATTGTTATTCAGATTGAAATTCTTCCGTTAGTTTTGTGGGTTGAAAAAAGTTCCAATAAAATATTCAGCAACATAGTTACGGTCGAAGAGAGTTGTAAAATTAAGAACGAGTAGACTAATAAATTAGGTTTCTTATTTAAATCCTCAATTAAAATTGCGAATTAGGTTGAGATCACAGAAAGAGCGTCATGAGATATTGTGCAATGATACTAAATAAATTTTTTCTTTCTTTCGTGTCTTCAATTAGAGTTGATTAGTTTTGATTTACATATTAGATTGAGATATGGCACAAGTGTTTATTAATGATGGACAAACGGCACTTCTTTAATATTGAGATACATCTATTAATCAATGCCGAATAGCAATAAATGTCTTACTTTTATTGCAAGCAGAGAATACAGATAGGGTAAAATAAATGAGCAGACATGACCACCAAAAACACGATTAAGCAGAGATTCCGCCATAAAGTAAATCACGTCTCACCAAAAAAATCAACCATAGTCTTCCCCTAGGTAATATAAACGGGGTTAAGAAGCAGACTTGATTGCGTCATTTATTACATGGTTAGATGTTAAAAAAGAATTTTTCGTCTCAGACGGAAAAAATTGGTAATCGCAAATAGTAGTTAGCGTTATGAGGTGGTCTTTTCTCATGCACGTAGTCACAACCTCCGATTTAAAAGGTGGTGCGATAGTATTCTTCAAATCATAATTATTCTGTAATTTACTTTCTTTCAATTCCCTATCGGTTTTTTTTTACTAATGTTCAAATTTCCTTAAAAGTGTATGTTTAAGATAGTGTAGGCTCTATCTGACCCTTCCCTTCAATTAATCTTTTTGTTAATTAATCCGTTGTTGTTTAAATCGAGAAAGCTCTCTCAGTGAATTTAAAGTGACTTATGTTGATTAGCAGAGGATTATCGAAGTGTAGTGAACAGAATTTAGAGGAGATGTTTTAATAAGCAACGGATAATTTAATACGAGACAGGTAGTAGAGATTGTGAGTTGAAGCGATCAATGTGAGACATATGCTTCATATTTACACTGAGTAAGGATCTTTATTATTGAGCATACAAAGGGTCGATAAAGGATCAATGAGTCGAATACCCCTGTAATGCTCTGCTAAAAATCGAACCCTGTTGGTTCAGTACAAGTAAGTAATTAGTTATTAACTTTTTACGAAAATTCCAATCCTGCTTGGATGTATGAGAGTAATGATCAAGTCCAACACGAATGATAATGGCAAATGACACATTATTCAAGAATATTCTAGACAGGACGACAGAAAGGTACCAAAACATGGACAGATTACTAGCATTAACTGGAAAACACAGCACTTGAATAGATTAGAGATACAGATCAATGAACAAAAACTCGTTAAGGCAATTGTATTAGCAAAGTTAGCTCACCAGCTAATTAGTTGGCGCTACAGACTGATCTCCGCAGTAACACTCTATTCTTCCAAAGCAGACTCCGACACAACTCTCAGCAGACCGAATCTAACGCAGATCGGCTATGCTATCAGCTCAATTCAGCCGCTTCCAATGTATTTTCCGATAGATACCTATAAGCAGACTACTCTACCTGAAGCTCACGGTGTACATATAGATATGCCGGATAGGTGTGACGTTCCATAGAAAATTCAAGGGCATAATTTCTTCCCAGTCGAGATTTTGCCTATGCTTCTCAGGAATTCGAAAATTCCAGCACATTCTGAAATCCTCGATTTGTTACCTAAGTCTCCAAGTTGCTAAAATGTGCGCCTAATTAAGTAAAGGGATATCCAAAGTAAAGGGGTCATTGCTTAAACTTCACTTGGCTAATTGAGGAAATATTTGCAAATGACTCTTATCCATTGCAAGAAAAACTTTACAGGGAAGCGTCACCTCGGTTACGGGTAATACTTAGCGTTAAATTTAGATGGTGAACATGGAGATTGAGGTTCTTGATTAAATATTTAACTCGCATTTTCATTCCTTTGATATCCTAATAAAATCGAGTTGAGTTAATGAATTATTAGAATTAAGAAGTGAATGTGTTGATTAACAACTGTGTTGACTCTAATAATAGTGACAGCAGAAGTAAGTAATTACAGGGCGCTACTAATATTAAACTAAAATATTATTTGTTGTGAAGGCACATTTCACAAGGATGATTTCTCGGTTTCTTTGCCAACGTAATTTAAAGCCGTATATGGATATAGTATAATTAACAGTACTTAAAATGTCTGTAAACTTTCGTTATTTTCAGTACAGGTATACATCTCTCAATACTGCAAGCTAAGTTGCAATTGCAAATTAAGCCCACCATCTCAATCCTTGAAAAAATACCGCAGAGAGTCACTGAATAAGTATTTATCTGCTTCAAAATTTTAAGAAAATTATTATGGAAATTTTAAAAGAGAGAAAAAGGAATTTTGGGAATAAATTTGAATTTTTATTCTAAGAATTTACATGATATCTTGGCGCAAATGATTACTTTTTGCCATAAATGCTTACAAGAATTGATTATCTTTGAAAAAAAAAAAGGTTTAAGTAAATGTATTTCTTTTTGGTCATAATAGTTGGAGTCGTATTTTTTACAAGATCTTATTTAACTTGCTATGTTGGTATGTTTGCGTTTCCTTCACATCATCTGATCCAGCTGATATTTTACATATACGTATAAATCCGATGGCTATATAATTCTACTGCATGCTCAAGCAGTGAGGGCCTGGGGGGGGACCAAGACATATTTAAAAAAAGACACCCACTTAAGTTGAATCTTTGCACACATGTATAGCTCGCGAAATTGCTTTTTAGTCTA
This sequence comes from Nephila pilipes, assembly GCA_019974015.1. NCBI lineage: Eukaryota > Metazoa > Arthropoda > Arachnida > Araneae > Nephilidae > Nephila > Nephila pilipes. The sequence goes on along the minus strand of BMAW01132410.1, from coordinate 12,249 downwards.
AAATTTCCAGGTTAATGATAATTGAAAGAATATAAGTAAAAAACCTGTTTAAAAATCTACCTTTTATTTAAAGATGAACTAAACTGCACATTTTGTAAGTGTAAAATAATTAGTAATTTATAAAAGCATGAGAGATTAATACTTTTTTTCTCATGTACAAGAAAATAGTCACGAACCTTAATTTATTGATAATTACTTAGACATCTAAATTATACATAAGCACCTAAAAACCTAATAAATTGTTTATTATTGTACTTTAAAATTTATATTTATACCATTTAGTTTATCTTTTAAATAAAGCTTGATTGAAAATGGCATTTTACTTATATATTCAGTTTATGGTACATAACCTTTAAAACTTTTTATATCCTAGTATTTTTGTCTCACTTATTTGAAAATTTTGAATACAAGATAATAAAAACTGAATTTTGTTAATCTCATCAAACAAATCATAAGATACCATTAAACGACAAAACATAGAATCCTGCGTTACATAAATGAATAAAGACACTTCAATAAGTATATGAGACTCTGAATTTTAATTTATTCAACTATTAAAGAGCGAATAAAATGCAAAAATCATAGCGAACAAAATTAATATAGTAATAATTTTTCTCCTACATAAATTACCAAGTATAAATTTGTGAAGAAATGATGTCATTCATTGATGATAGATCCTCACTTGAAGTTCAATACTTGTTAATTAGATACTAGACGGGAATGACGCATTTCCAGCCATATCCGTTTGTGACGATTAATTTTGAATTGTGAAATGGTTTACTTCAAATGACATAATAGGGTAAAAATGAATATTTTACATAAGACAAATAGGAATTAATAACACAAATTATTAATGTATATTAATAATAAAGATTGTTTAAATTTCAAAGGACTGTAGAGGAACAACGAACAATATTCGACTGGATAGATCCCAAAATCAAATGTTTTTCATACCGAATAACTAAAGGATGAAGTATTTATGGGCTATAAATAAAAAAAACATCCCAATGCACGATTTACAATTAATAAATATGAAATGAATTTAATCGTGTAGTGAATGTCACACTAGAGGCAAATTAATGAGAACGAAACCTTTGATGTCAACCCACAATTCCAAAAACCGCATCACATTTTTTACAAATACGGTGTACATTCGCTTCTCTAGCCCTTTAATTATTTTAGTGGAAACTAGATTCGATCCCTTTTCTCAATTGAGAACGTCGACCACGCATGTTACCGTTGCCATACAGTTATCACTTTTGCAAATAAGAATGGAAGTCGAAAAATAAAACACAAAAATAGTAAGATGTAATTAAAAATTTTTTTTCGAAATTAGAAGGTAATCATAATCTAAGTATAATAAGATTTTCAGTGTGACTCCGTTCATACGTAGTCTTCCGGTTCTATGGTTACTAAACCGCTTGTTAAATGAACCGAGAGTTACAATATCGATATAAATTGAACAACATGAATAGTTCCAACTTTGATATGCATTTCTGAGCAGCAAACTTTTACGTTAAGTTGCAGAGAAAGTAGTTATTCGAAAAAATAAATTTCGGGTCACATGTATGCTATTTTTTCAATGCGTAGATCCATTGAAAGTTACAAAAAATAATAAAATAACACTTAAAATATGTAAAAATGAGTTTATTGTAATATCAAACAATCCTAAATGGAAGGTTTCTTGTCACTGGTACTTTGTTTGTTCTTAGTCTCTTGTAAGGCAGATCTTATTCACCATCCTAATCTGAGATCTACGAGGGATGTTCTGAAAGTAAATTTCGTCATTTTTTTGAAGGAGAAGATGGTACACTTGGCAAAACAAAAAACGAATCCACACCCGCTTCTCATCCAACGACAGAAGTAGCATCAGTGGAGAAAGAATGACGCATGTGACGATTGACCGTAGAAAGAGATTAGAAACAGACCAGCGTGCCCAAGGTTATTCGAGTAAAAATCACGAAGGCATATAGATGTGTACTGACAGCGTGTTTGGCAACGGAAATGGGTGCTGTTATCCGGTATGAATGGACACGTGAGACTAGTCATCCATGAATGCCTGCAGACCGTGTATGATGAACAGGCCCTGTCTCGTCAAATGGTTGGATGATAGTGTTGCATGTTCAATGATGGAAGGCAGAGTATGAGAGAAGAAGGTCGATGTGAGCGTCCCGTAACATCTACGAATGAAAACAGGACATGGTGTTAGCTGATACGTGCATGACGGTGTCAGACGGGGCGATCACACTGCGTATTGGTCGTACAACAAATACAGGCCCATAGAAATCACTGCTTAGATGCAGCAGGTTTTACGAAAATTCCTAGCATTGCAGGGCACCGAGTTTCACAGGAGTGGTTTCTTCCAACTGATTGCAAGCTACGATCAATGTTTTAATGTCAGTTGCCCCCATGTCAAAAAACAGTGCAAGGTGTATAATTCAAGATGACATGGTTTAATATTAGCAATAAAATTTCTGTGAGAAAAAAATCACGAAATTCACTTTCGGAACATACCACGTATACTGCTTAATGTAATAATATATCTGTCTATTCAAGGACCTTAAAATGTGTGATTAGAGTCGGTTTTGGTTTATATAGTCCTGTTCCTCATTACCTACCTTGCACCTATCCACCGGGAACATCTTTAATAATATCTTCTGAAGATAAAAATAAAAATGAGAATTATGGCACTTCAATGTCTAAGAGTGCTATCAAAAGGGACTGCTTGAGGAGGGAGCCATAATAAAACCACGAGTGAAACAATCTCGGGTAGGATTGAACCACATGTTAGCAGGTTTGAGGGTACCTTAAATTTTAAGATGAAATATTTTTATTTGACAATTGTTATGATACAGTTAGATATGCAAAATTCTCAACATGTACTTTGTATTTGTTTAGTAATACTTCATACGGATTGAGAATAAAATATTCAGATAAACATGTCGGCTTATTATATCAACACTCAAAGTTCAATTATGCAAATTTCTTATCAGTCTGATACATACAATAACTTGTGTCAATACCTCTTCCCTATACTTGAGGTTTTGAAATGGAATAATTGCTTAATAGATCGAAGTAGGGTAATAGAGGGTGGGGTGTTGTATAATTTAGAGGGGCATTACTAGAAGACGTCATAACCGATTCGCCGGAATGGAACACAGGCACGAAAACTCTTAACTGGTTTAATTATGATAATTCCAGCCTTATTAATATTGCATTGCCGGCTGTCCGATAGATGTTGGATCAGCGATTCAGATACCTAGAGGTAGTTAATTGATGGCGTAAACGTGTCTCACTACCTTACGTACGTTATTTTAGATTACCCGAGTAATTTGTTCTATCATACGAATTCTTCAAAGAGCTCTCAAAACGTGGATAAATATATAATTGAAATATTCACTATTTCAATTATTATTATTTTTTCCATGATTCTGTAATGGAAAAAAAAGATGACGTAAAAAGATTAAGTGATGAAAATACAATATTAAGTCTACGTAAAGTTTTGTCCGTTTGTAAAATGAAATAAAATAATACTTTCTCCACATTTCATAATATTTATAGTGCAATATATTCTCTGTCTTTATTAATGACCTCTTTCTACCTTTAAGGTAATTTTTATAGATACTACTTGATTAAAAATGGATCGTTTTTAGAGGCGAAGTAGTGCTTGATTGACTTATGGTTCAGTTTTAAATTTCTGTTCCTTCAGAAAATTTTGCAGGGAGAATGACAAATAATGATCTGGAAGGGGAGGTTCTAGGTCTGTGGAGAATGGTAGGTGCGACATAATTTTCCAACCTAAGCTGTGTGGTTTTCTAACGAGACAGCAAAACAGTAGTTGGTCTGGAATTATCAAGATGCAGCATGAGGGTCTTCTTATTAAGCATCGCCGGCCTTTTTTCTTTTAGTGCTTTGCTGAAATCACCCATTTTCTCATAGTATTTAATGGTATTGATGCATCGGTCATTAAGAGAATATTTATAACTAAGGGACTATATATATATATATATATATATAAAGACGTCCTATCCCTCTCTGTGAAGTATTCTCTTATTCAGACTCAATCTCGGCCAAGAGGAGTATGAGGCAGGTTGTCTGGACTCAGGGTAGGCTCCTTAGATGTTTTAGTAAGTAGTGAACCTCTTATCAATAGTTATCCTCCGGTCCCAAATGGCTTTTTGTTCTAAGTAAACAAAAGTGTGCATACGACAATTCGATTAAGAAATTTTTTCTCATCTGGAATGCTTATAGACCAATCCAAGTAACGATGGAAATAAAATATTGTTCAATAAATATAATTAAATGAAGATAAATGTATTATTTTCTTTTATTTCACAAACGGTCAGAACTTTCTCGAAAACGAGTATCTTATTAAAATTGTATTTTTTGAACTAATCGATATCGCAAGAGATTTACGAGACCGAAATAAAACCAAATAGGGACTTCCGAGATACAACTGAGCTTCTAAGTCTTCAAGAGTTGTGGTGTGGAATTTATTCGAGTGAGGTTCCTGCTAAAGAAGCGACCTCGTCACTTGAACATGGTTTCCAATTACGCAAAACTTTTAGGTTATTTTAGCTCAACGTTAAAGAAGAATTTTATTTTAAAATCAAATAATGTAACTATTATATGATAATTTAATTAAAATACTTTTATGAATATTTGTATATTTTAATATTGTTTAAGAAAATTCGCCGTTTTAGGTAAAAAAAGAAAATAAACCAAATATCAGGATATTAAAATGTATGAGATTTGAAAATAAGAATGGAGAATAATATAATGATTGTTGTAACAGGCCATATACTGTGAATCTGGGTTATCCTTGATTTATTGATCTTACTATCCTATATATATATATATATATATATATATATATATATATATATATATATATATATATATATATATATATATATAAGTGTCGTGAATAGGATGTAAGTCAAGAGATTGAACTAGTTAAAGGACTAAGGTGATGTAGAATAATATTAGTGAGATTGTAGTGAATAGTTTTAGTGATCGTCAGAGAATTGATATCTGAATCGGTCTCACGCAAAAAAAAAATTTTCACTTTCGCATTCCACTTTGACAGTTAATCAGGTAAGTGAAATTTATATTTATAATATTTGGTTCCTGACGCGTGTCAATGATAATTCCACCTTTAAATTAATATCTGATTCATTGGATTATTAAAGGAATTAAATACATTCCAAATAATTATACCTGAAATATTTTTTGATACTGGATTTTTTGAGTTTTGACGGATCAGATTTCGAGGAAATAAAACAGGGACGCATCAAAGGTGCACATAACTTTCATGAGTTACATCGGTCTAATAATTAAGATAATGTTTAATATTTTAATCGATAATCACCAGAATTACTTGCCCTTATCATCACGGTACCTTTTACGATGCTATTTGAGTCGTATGATTACATTATTTTTTGTAATGCAATTCAATATGTCATTGAATACCATTATGAACGAGACATGCTCGAGAATAGTGGGATGTAGCAGTACAAACAAAAGCAATAATAAATAAATAAAGTAACATTTCTTACCTGGCATTCAGTGGACGGTAGGTGAGCTCGAATCTGGAGACGGAGAAGTTGGCGGGGGCGAAGTGCCAGTGCACGCGGACAGCGGGCGGACGCCAAGAGATCAGCACCACGGACACGTTCCACGACTCCTTACATCCCTCGGACACGCCTGGGGGAGAAAATGAGCTCTTCTTTAATCGCAGAAATAAGTTAAAAATGCTGATATTTAGAGTGATTTCTACAGTTCAGGTACATACCACAATCCAAATGCATTTTTAAATCAAATTTTATGTAATACCTCAGATTCGGAAAATTAAATATTTTTGATATATTTCATACTTGTAAATAATCGCAATAAATATGTACATAAGTAGCCACCGAAAATATACTAAAACGAAAACGTTATCTGAAGGTATTGAAATTTTCAAGATGCACTCACTGGCTATGAAAAGATGTAAAAAGGACGAGCTCTATAAAATTTGTGCAAATAACGCGCGTATGCGAGAAATAAAATCACATAAAAATCTTATAAAAAATTGAGAATAGAATTGAGTCATGTTTAAGTATTCATCATTTCTGGGGGACATAAAAGTGACTATTGCACAATAACTTAAGATAAATGTAGGCTCCGAAGCCTCGTTCGTACTTATAGGCTCAACAGTTGCCTGCGTACTATTGATGCTTTTGAGCATTCAATTTTAATGAGAGAACACATAATTATGCATATCTTAATCAACTAAGTCTAAGATAATCAGATTTTAAGAGGTCACCTACTATAATTTTTGAAACTGAAGATACTGTCATTCTTTTTTTCAGGAACTTAAAGCTTTTATCTTCCTTCAATAGAAACAGTGGTGGTAATTGGGGCCAAAAATTTGGAAAAAAATTAAATTTTTATTCCATTTTAATCGCCAAAACCAAAATATGATAAACAAACATTTATATACATCTTGTTGCCTCTTAACCTAATTATCTCTCTTTCGGTTTGTAGAATTCTTAGAAAACTAAGAATTCTTAAGGAAATTGCGCACAAAATGCAATATTTGTACCGGGAAACGATTTATAAAAGTATGTTATATACGCATATTATCATTCGCTTGAGGAAAGTTATTTTATGTAATAATACTTAAAATTTCCAAAAAAAAAATCTAAATCATAGCATTAAGGTGATAGAAACTTTCATTTTATACTCCTCTGGCCAAAGTCTCTCTGAAAGCATAAAAATAATCCCTTACTCGTCATTTTCCCCATCTATAAACTTTTTGTCCCTTTCATCATTACTTCCCAATTGCCATTTGTCACGCTAAAGAAAATAGCTCATGATCATTTACTAGAAATATACTCTTATTTCATGAGTTCTTATTTGATTCATATAATATTTTAATACTATCCTGTAATAGCGTTAATCACTTTAAATGTCATCTTACTATTTCCATCTCAGCGAAATTTTATCTAATACAAATGTAATGACAATAGCGATTCCCTCTCTCTACACCAAATCATTTGATGTGTTTGGAGAAATACGATCCTACTTAATAGTGATTTTGTTATTCAGCAGTTTATACCAGCTCATAGTTTTTGTTTCAATAATTGTTTGTTGGAATTACCACGTCAGAAAGCTCAAAGATGAATACTCATGTTAGTTTTTATCACAATAAAACACTTGAAATAAATTTAATTTAATGAAAAGAAAAATATCCGTTTATGACCGGAACAACTAAAATAAAAAAAAATCCGAAACAGGACAGAAGTTGAATTGAATTGATTGGTACCATATTTGAGAGTCAATATGTATTTGTCGATCGTTTCGCTGGGAGATTTAAGATGACCGAGATGTCTTCTACAAGGAACACTCAGCTGATTTTATGCCAAATTTAAGGAATTCTCATACTATTAAATTAAAACCAACGAAATTCGTATTTTAATATTAAGATTTCTGTATACTTATGTATTTCTTAATGTTAAGAAAATCACATTTTTAAACATAAATTGTTATTTATGAGCAATTAATTAATAATTAATAAACTTATTTGTAGGTCCTTTACTTACATTTGGATATATACCCTTTAACATCTAAGGAGATAATATGTTTTAAAAATTTACAAAACATTTATAAACATAAATTTCTACGCACTGAGCATACTTGTAGTCTTACAAATGGAATGCAATAAATTTTTTAAATTTTTTTTTATGATTCAGATTTCCCTTAATTTTTATACAAATATTTTGCAGTACTTCAATTTGGGAGAATTTATCAGAAAAATAGCCTTACTTTCTGATGTGGAAATTATGGCTCAGCAGTTCGGAGATAATGTCAAGTAGATGTGTAAGAATTAAATAAAAATCGGAAGAGAAAAAAATTCAATTTTAGAGCGTTATATTAATCGGACTCTAAAAAATAATACATCTATAGATTCGAAGAAGTTCTCTATATTTTGTGAGAAAAATTCAAACTTTGAATCATTTCAGTGCCTCAGTTACCTTCAGCACAGCTTTTAATTTCTGTATCATTTTCAGCCGTGCAGTATGACTTCGACATTCACCTTGGCCAGAATTTAAGGTAAACGTATTGAAACATTAAATCTATTTTTTGCTTACTTTTTCATTTAAAAAAAATCAAAATCACATGACATAAATATTTAAGAAAAAGACCAGTTAAGACATGGCTTTTTTCGGTAAAGATCAAGTTTTCGCTCTCCGCTGCGAGATTTTCTTTATTTCTCAGTCTTGATTAGTACGTCATTCACGGTTTAAAATTGGAGGACACGCCCTCTAACAGTAAGCGACTAACAGCGAAAAAAGTGAATCGGGAAGAATCTGTGATATGAATCAGGAAGAGCTTAAGTTAGCAACCAAATGGGATGCAGCCCTTTGGAATAGTAAGAAATAGTAGAACAATTTAATAAGAAATATTTTAACTGAGTTAACATTTCTGTTCTGATGCATGACAGCTCTCCCTCTGATTGGTTTGCAAGTCTTCTATTGAAGGAGATTTATGATTTCTTTATTATCAGATTTGTCGTGGACTTTTGAGCAAGATTATTCCAAATGTCTCCCTTCCCCTACATATAGGTGTAGTTTAAAGACTTGCGTTCAATTATGTTATTTCACTTCTTTACCTCAGTTCACATTCAGCCGTTTTGCTTCTTCGAAATTGAGGATTTTTCTTTTTCAAGCATCCTCTCGTTTTCCGTTGTAAACATTATAAACGAAAGGAATGCATGAAGCTACAGTAGCAATACAATTTTAATTTTAAACTGGACTATTAAAACGAAAATAATCTTCTTACACCATTGCAGTGACTCGGTTCAAATATGTTATGAATTCGAGGAAGATATTTTCATAAAGATGAAAAATAAAACCTAGATGATGAAATGGGAGAGGAGGAGCTGAGAAAGTATTCCAACCGAGGGAGGGTAATTTTTTTTTTTATCGAAATTGGAACAATAAAGTGTCTGCCCTCTCTTTTGTTATTTTCTTTTATTCGAGACTTGGTCATCTGTGATCGTCGAGAAGTGTCAAAACTGTCTGCTGTTCAACCCACAGAGGGGGATTTCTTTGACGCTTTGCAAATCGCTCTTCTTGAAAAGTTCCTCTTGGGGTCGAGCAGTTTCTTTGTGAGGCCGCTCCTTTTCGACCCAAGTCGTTTGTAACGACAGAACGATTTCAGAGGTAAAAAATATAAATATGGCATCCGTATGACTTAGGCATTCAATCCTGAAATCTGTTTCTTATAAAAGAAAAACAAGCTTTTTGAAATGCTTGGAATAGTTTTCTAAGCGTTCCAACTCTACAGTTATGATCATTTTCCTCGTCGTTTCTTTTAGTCGGTAATGTTATTCTAATGTATTTACTAGATAGTATTTTTTAAAAATTAATATGACCATGACCCCCGAGTTTACGTTTAGAAATCGAGATGTAAGATGAACTATAAACTGAAACTTTTTTTTTTTAAAATCAGCAGATATTGCTCAGTAAAAAAAAAGGTACAATTATTATTTTTCCTTTTTGAATGAAAAAAGACCCCAGAAAATTTAAATACAATTTTTTTTACCAGACACCGTTATTGTTTCAATACTCGGATAAAAATATGGTTTCAATTTGTTGTTCCTTTCAGGATTATTTACGTTTTCAAAATATTTTGCGATATCTTCCACGATTTTACTCTATCATCTACATTCGCGCAATCCACTTCAAATTGAAATAAAAAGTTTGACAAGAAGGGAGCCCTAAGTCACGTTTGTGTAGCTTACTCTCCGCCTTTTCTTTGGTGTTGATGAAATTACCTGAAAATCGCGGGTTTTTACAATCTATTCCAAACAAATGTAAGATCTTGGCATCAAAAACCGTTAATATAAAGCCTAACCGTATACAGCATATTTATCGACTCGATATTGATAATTTACAGTATGTTATTTTGCCTATTCGTAAAACAACAGGGGGCAATTATGACGCGGGAATTTATGAAAGGCAAGCGCATCAGTGCTCATCCCCTTCATCTGCCCCTTCTTGTAATACATTGTATATAAATTTCATTTCAACCAACTAATTTACAAGAGATTGGATGCATAACACATAAATAAAATTTTTACAATATGTGAAGTTAAAAAAGGCACAAAAACGTACTAACGCATTTACATATTTTAAAATCTTAAGCGCTACTGCCAGAAATAAAGGGTAGTTACTTATGTTTTAAAGCGCTAATGTTTCAAAACAATAACATTATAGCTCTTGGACGTACGCCTCTTCATTTTACACCAAATGAAACTGAAAAGTTTGATTCCAGAGCCAATTCACTCACGAAATTTCAGCATTGCATTGCGTGAGAACATTCAAGCTCTCTTCGATTTATCAAAGAGTTTTTATTCTGAATGACGGATTTTTACAGATTCGGGTCTCGACAACCTGACTCGAATGGTAATAGCCGCAACTTTAAGCACAAGTTACAGATACGAATAAGCAAATCTCCGGTAAACCAATGAATGATGTTGTGAAAATGATGCCGAGTCCCGCTTGCTAATTTCAGAGATTTAGTGAAAACCAATAAAAATTTTATTTATTAATCCAGTTTATACGATAGATATTATTTTAATGATCAATTTATAAAGTGCAATGAAATGCATGTTTCTATAATGCGCGATAACAATTAGAGCCATACAGGAATTTAGAGGTAAAATAAATGTTAATATGGCATGAAAAAATTATTACTAAATTTGTAATACGTTACATATGTTAAATTGTAATACATTACTTAAAATAAGTGTCTTTAGTAAAGTCATCAAAATCAAATTCGTTTTATGTTACTCAGTAAATCGTAAAATGCACCTTTTTGATTGAGATAATGAGCAATAGTCAAAGTTTGTATCAACAATCATTTGACCCTCTAATCTACGTCCATCAAATATATTTTTATTTTCAAAAAGAGGAGCTGATCACGTAAATAGGCTTAGTTCTATTTTATATTTTAGTTTCTTTCGACTTTAAATTGGGATATAGCAAAAAAGTTATAAACGATCTCGCTTTTTTCCTTCGCCTACCAAGCTACGTATGTCACAAAAGTTTTCCCGGCCATTTAATGTCCAGCAAAATGATCTCACTTAAGCTCAAAAGCCTCAGATAGGCTCGCTATTAGTGGAAATGTTTTTCAACTTCTTTATATTTTTTTCTAAGGTTACATATAAACTGAAATCCTACAGCTTGAGATATCAACTTTCGGCATTATATACTTATTACTAGAAACTAAAAGCCTTTCGTGACTTATAACAAAAATATTATAAAAAAACTCAATTATTGAATGGATAATCAATATATTTATCATTATAATAAAAGAACTACATTGGAGACTAATTTAAAACGTTTGAAAAACCAATATATGCACAACTCCATTTAATATTTATCAAATAAAGCCGAAACAGAATTAATTAATGACATTGAATCGAATTGAACCAAGTATTTTTGTTCCAATGTTGATAAAATTCGAAACAAAATACGTATTTTTTGAATTTTAGTTATATTAATTTGAAAGTGTTAAAGGAGATATGACATAAAAATTATGCAATTATATTTCGTATAGTGTGCTAATTAAGTAGTCACTAGTATAGTGTGCTGGTTAATAATATGAAAATCATATTAGTTTAAAAGCCAGTTTTTAAACATAAGGAAAAATGTTATCTATGACAATACATATGCGCCTTGAATTCAGTTGCAATGTTAAATTCTGAAACTATATTATTAAACACTTGACCTAAAAGCAATAAGAGCTCAAAGTTTAAATTTAATTTTTTGATAGTATTGGCAAATTAATTTCAAAAACAAGTATAATTCCCTCCGGAGATATTTTTCCTTCTTAGATTGCAGCAAAATTTTCCCTACATTCCACAAACGCATTATAATATTTTACAAAATTGTATGTTAGCATTTCCAAAAATAAAATGTTGGGACAAAATTTTCTTTAATATTGAAAAAATAGTCACATAATTTATCTAGCAATAACCTTATAGAAACCAACAAAGATCTTATTTATAATTGTAATATCTTAAATCTCTTCAGATTTATTAAATTTCGTATGAGAGAACAATTTAACATTAAAAAATCACAGATTTCTAAGCTTTAATGCCTGAAAGGATTGTTAGATATTTCTTTTGGTTTATAAGAGTTTTTGTTAAGCCTTAGGTTCAAAATAAATAAGAAAGTTGAACAAAGCAAATCTAAG
>BMAW01132405.1:0-22070 GCA_019974015.1 Nephila pilipes | reverse complement strand
CGTAGTGCTCCTCCATTTAATTAAAATTATTATTCTTTTTTTTTTTTTGCTTTGAATGAACTCTCTGTTCATTTTTAAAACAAAATTTTCTATATATTTATCATAATAGAGCAAACATACTTCTGCTCTATGAAACAGAAAGATTTTTAAAATCGTTCAGTTGCATCGTGCTTACGTCGGGATAATGCCTTTCTCTCAGTTGGGGAGGCCCTTAGCAAGAAAGTAACGAAGCTAGGTTTTTGCTTGAGTGGTGTGGGGGAAGACAATTACCGAGGATTTGATTAATTAGCTCTCGATATAGGTACGTGATTGAATAATGGAGTAAAACAGCATTGGTCACACCATTTTTCCTTTTTAGTTTTTATTATGTAAACAAACTTGAATGTTTCCATAATATCCAAAGAAAATAAATGTAAACTTACAAACTAATAAATATGAATATGACAACACATACACATAAATACATCATTATTATCATTATCATTTTCCCATACTCTGAAACTAATTTCTTTTGGTAGAAGTATGTTGATCTATTCGATATATTTTAGATTTTACAAGCTGTTTACTTCAAGATTTGGTAAGATTCGAAGCTGAAAGAGATATGACATTCTTGTATGAAATGGTTGATTTCATCATCATCCTTTCAGTTCCTTTTATATAAACAATGACAGACCTCTATAAAGTGCTTACAAGAGTAAATGATCTGACTTTTTAGTATTTCGAAGCATATTAAATGTACTCGTAAAAGATCAGTTTAAGACAGATATGGATATTTGAATAAAATAAGCAAACCCCTGCTGATTTTTTTTCTTATCAATGATTATTTTGAATTCTGAAGTACTTTTAGAAGCCCTCACATGAGATGTAAAAGATTTAAATTTATTGACAAAGTAATAAATGAAACATTTAAAACGGAGAAAATTCTCAGGAAATGAAATAATAATTTTTTTCTGTTTTTTGATTAAGTCTCTCACAATCAAATGTTTCGATCACTGGAGGCAAGGATTTCGACATCTTGCAAAACTGATGGTATCCGAGGGACGCTTACCAGAGGAGGATTTGCTCTTCTTTCTCACTTATGACGAAATTAATGATTTATTAGAAACTAGATCACCCAATATCATTTCAAGGTAAGATTATTCTTCTAATTGAAAATGCTATAACTTGAATGATTTCATTTTCGTTACCAATAATTTCTACTTCAAAGAACTGAACATTTTGAATGTTACTTGAATTTTTGATTAAAAATAGCATTTTTAGATTTGATACATTTCAGTATGAGTAAATATTTGGTTGACTACAAACACATAGACAATTGTTTTTGAAGCGTGCTGTCTTCGAATCAATCAAGCGTGTCTTACATGGAATGTTTTGGGAAATTTAAAAAGTAAAATGACAGTAGTATAGTTTCACGGTTATTAGTTATAAAATTATTTGTAGTAAAGGTAACGCTCGCAAAACTACAATAAGCAGATACTTATCTTACTTAGATAAATTTATTGAAAAAAAAAGTTCGAAGTTAGCTTAAATTATGCCAAAATTTGTGTAAGATATTGTAAGAAAATTAAAACCATGGAATCTAAACTACAATCAATGTATTAAAACTATTCTTCAAATTAAAAAAAAATATTAAACAACATAGAGCATGCAAAACAAATATTAAATATGCTAACAAGAATCATTGAATAAAATACAAAATGTGTTTAATCTTATGAATTGAATAGTTCTTAAATATGCAAATGCATTGTAAACATAAATTATACAATAAATAAATGCATTGTTATCGTTTCATTGCTTTAATTATAATGATAAATAGTTTTTAGTAAGCCTCATACAAAAATACCAGTGGGATATTTGAATTTAAATTATTTTCCGATTATTATTTTGAAATGATTCCATGCATCACTTTAGCTTGATATCTGTAGGCCGAAGGTAAACGGCACGAGTCCTCTTTTTAAAATATTACTCATTTAAGTTTGAAGAAGTTTTGAGACTTATAAAAAGGTGCTCTTATTTAAACGATAATATTTCAAAGAATAAAATATACATTTGTTTAATGAAAAGTATTCATCAACAAGAGCAAGCTATAAATAAAGTAATACACACACCTCTATTCTGTAACATTTCACAAACAGACATTGTGCTCTTTTTCTCCTCCTGCGTACAAATATGTGTGACAAATAATCGTTAGATATATTAAACATAATTACTGATATATTAGATAACCAAGCCCAAATAAAGTTCAGCCAAAAATATTAAACTAACTAAATCGTATCTTTGAATAATCATTGCCAAAATAATTTAAATAAGAGTATAGTGGAATGGTTATCTTACTCTTCTCAGCTAAATATTATGTTACAGATATCAACTTATCTTGCAGACTCTAACAGTAGACTTCAAATAAGTGGATACGTTTTAAATTAAAATAATTGGATCTAATCCAAGTAGACTTCTAATCACGGGATCCGATTCAAGTAGTCGCACTCTGACTACCTTCTTACATTTGCTCTATCTAATTTACGAATAGCCTTCCTTTGATTCTTTCTACATCTCCTCAATATCCGCTTCTGTGTATGTGTGTTTCCCTTCTATCCTATTCACTACACATTTTCTTATACAGAAAGGCATTTCTTTTACGAGGCGAGGTTCTCATATCGTAGAAAATCAGCCCATAAAGTCAGTTAACGGGAAATGCACACAATAACCCGTTTCGTATGGTAATTTGTAACTCCTTAGAACAGGGGTAGATAATTTTTTGCATACCATATCTCAATTGTTTGACAGATGAGTTCAGATGCTCCATATAACATAATATGTTAGTTAAATTAATTAATTTATGCTAGTTTAATGAAGTGGCCGCTTGGTAGCCTTGTGGTCATGGTCGCGGACTCGGAGGTTGGCGTTGTTTTCATCGAGTCTTAGTTTCAGGCTCTGGTGCCATCATAGACTCTCCGTGCAGCGGGGTTGATGCTTGTTAAATCGAGTCGAGATCCCAAGCCTTCGCGTGGCGGGGTGTTGGTGGTGCCAGCTCAAGTATCGTCCTTATCACTAGACTGATGTTAAAAATTTGAGGTCCGTCTGCAATGGTCTTCGTGTTGTTCTTAGTGTGACTTTAAACAATCAGTCAATCAAATTGATATAATTGTTTTACAAAAATATCACTCGATATTTACTTTGTAAAAACTGAAGCATAGTTATTCCATTTTCAGAATGTTTTGAGGTTTATCTACATTTCTTTTCCTTATCGAATTTGACCAAAGCTCCACATGTAATCATCCAAGACGCCACGGTTTAGCTATCCCTGTCCTAGAATAACATGAAAATTCAATCAATATCTTATGTGAGAGTTCTCGTTTTTAGTGGAATGTGTCAATATATATTTTGCAGTAAATTTCGAATTTGAGAGGTATCACAATACTCCCCTCTAGGTATAAAAATTAATGATTGATATTTTTTTTATAAGCAAACAAACTGTATTTTAACCTTTCGATAATTATATATTTTTCGAAAATTTTATCATTAGAATAGAAATTTGTAATCTTTACATTTTCGTTATCTGAAAAAGATTATAATTAGCCAGTTTAGATTTTGGGAGTCTCCTTTTCTGAAATGTCTTCCGAATTTTATTAATTGTTTTTAAACAAAAACAATTATATTTCCCGAAAGAAATACACCTTGTTTTCAAAGAGCCTCCAATGCTTCTATTTAAATAATAGTTTATATTTTCCCAATTCCTCTAAAATTAAGAGTAATATTTTGCAAACATTATAAAATATGTCATTAATTAGCCATCAAAGGGCTTTTGTTTCAGTCAAGGATAAAATGGTTACCAAAGCATCTTTCAAAATGTTATCATAAAAGTTTTTGCGAAAATGTTTGATACCTGCTTTCTCTAGTAATGAGTTTAATTATCAAAAATATGTAACGATAAATTTCTGCAATTTTTTTTATTGAATTGAAATAAGATATACTCGTATATAAAAAAATTCATTTCACGATAGCAATAATTACATATAATTTAAAATATATTCAATTTAATAATTTATTATTTGCTTTTATTTGAATACTTGAAAATAATATTATTACCAATTTCAATAATTTAACATTTACTGTAATTCCAATATTTAATCTAATAACTTAATAATTATTTTTAAGAAGTTATTTCCTTTGATGATGAAATCTGTTCTCTGCAAATCATTGTATAGAAAATATCTGCTTTTTAAATACTTCCATAAATGGTTAGACATTTCGAATATTTACTTCTGTATGAATTTATAAAAGATCATACAGTACTTAAAGTTAAGTCGAAAACGATTTCTCAAGACAAGACAGTTAAATAATTAAATATTATATACCTTTTCTTATTTTTCTTTTCACGTTACTTATACTTTGCCGTAAATGTTAGAATTCGAATTCTTAAAACTCTGTTTCAAGAGATAGGGATGCATTTAATTTATTTGAGTTTTATTCATTACAGAGCAAATCAGCGCAAAAGAGTATTTTCAATTATGGAAAACTATAAATTCCCAGAAATAATGAAAGGTACTCCAAAACCAGTAAGTATTTTTTTTTTACATTTGTGAAACTAAACACGTTTAATATATTCAAAGTTTTTTTATATTATAATTATAAATCATAAACATATTTCTTTCGTTTTAGATTAATGATGAAGACGAATCAGCGGATACTTATGAATTTATTGCAGATTTGACTATGAAAGGTAATTCGTTGTTACATCTATCTTTGTACTTAAAAAATAATTCAAACTTTTATTTAAATTCCTTAAAGAACTTTTTTACTGATTTGCTTATGATCGTAAAAATATTATTTAGAAATATGTAAAATATTAAATTAATAAAATATTAATTATGAAATATTATTCATTGAAAAATATTATTCAATTCCTTTTTCTGTTTTTAAAAACCTTTTAAACAATTTTGAAACAAACAAACAAAAATAAAAAATGGTTTATATTTCCCGTAATTGGATAATAATTTTAACTTATTTTTCTTTTAAAATATTCAAACGGCCGTGGTAACCAAGAGGTCGTAACAAAGAGCTTGTATAGGAATCATTTCAGTCGATCTTTTGTTGGATTCTTCATGACACTTAAGACCCATTGAGTAGCGATGTTAATGTTATTTTAATTTGCTAGAGATCAAAATACTCCTATTGGTGTGGAAGTTTGCAGAAGGAATGTCTGTTCAGCTGTTATCCTCGTCACTTGACCGATGCTCAAAATTGTGAGGTCCGTTACCAATTGCCTTCGTATTCAATTTAAGAGCAACGTTAATAATCAAACAACATTTATTATGTTTTTGTATTTAAACATTCTACATTGCATTATACTATCTTTTACCGTATTTAATTTTATATTTATTTTACTTTGTATTAATTTATTTTTGTATTCTTTCTCTTGATTAGATATTGAAGTTTTGATCTCCTTTTTACTTTTAAAGGTTCAATCTCTATTCTCGGGGATATTTGTCTCTTTTATCTTTTGGCTTAAGGTGATAAAGCTTTATTCTTGGGGTCTTAGGACTATTTTGTTTGAGGAACTGAAATCTTGACGAATTTGCTCTTGTTTATATGACCCATTGAAAATTCTGGTTTTTGAATTCTATTTTTAAAGGGGAAACAATATTGTTTCTCCCTCCTTTTGAATAATATTTACTTTTAGTTTATTTGGTGGATACGTTTAGTAGTTTAGTATTTGGCATTGTTAATTAATGTCACCCTTAAACACAACATGAAGGCTATTGTCAACGGACGTCGTAATATTGAGCCTCAGTCAAGTGACAAGAACGACCCTGAGTTGGCCTCTCCTCCTGCAAACTTCTACATCATGTCAACGGGAGGACTTGGAGCTCACAGATTTTATGTGCAACAGCCCCACTACAAGGCGGGTGCTTAACGGCACTAGGGCTCGAACCAACGTTTTGATTAACAACGTCAGGCACGAGCTCGCTAATATAACCAATTGGCTATCGTTGTCACAGTTAAGTTTTAGGATTGGGATAGAAATTTCATTGTTTTCAAAAGATATTGTGATTCCTTTTTGTGTTTCTCTTTTGTATTTTATGTTTATGCAATTTTTTTTTTACATTACCATTCTGTTTCGCAACTTTTCTTCGGTATTATATGTCAAGGTATTTGTTTCATTATTGAATTGCTTGTCAAAAAAATTACTCGCCGGTATGCATTGTTTTTCGGTTTGACTCGGTCTTTCTGTTAATATCTACGAGAGCTAGTTAGGGGTTTTCTGATATTAATAATGAATTAAATATTAAAATTTTAAAAATATCTATAGGTATTCCTGTGAGTCAAGGCGTCACCAAAGGTTATGCGAGAGTGGCGGCAACTTTAGAAGAAGCGTCACACTTAAAGGTTGGATATGACTTAAATTAAATTTTCATATACTTATACAATAGAAATCTGAATCACGTTAAAAATTGGGCAATTAAAATTTGATAATATTTCTCGCTAATTTCTGAGAAGTATAGCCATCAACTATTAATATTACATTTTACTGTAATGGTAGTGATATTTTGTTATTCATATTTTGAATATGCTTCACAATTTAGTGAAAGATATATAGCCTTGTATTAAAAACTATTTAAAAGTGTTCTTGAATTCTAAATAATTTTAGCACTTCTAGTAAAATATTGCATTTATACATTCCCTTTAAGTTCATTACATGTAATTTTTGTACTTCATGTATGATGTTTTTTGTATGCAATAATTTTCCCTCTATACTTTACCGTTGTAATTAAATACTAGAGTAAAAATATACTTAAGTGTTTTCGAAATTTGTTCTTCATTGGCATTTTATTTTATAATTTCTATTTTTCTTTTTAAGGAAATGAGTCGCTTCATAAAATCTCAACTGTTTTAATTCTTAGTATATATTACGATAATTTATTTTTAAAATTGATTTTTGTGAAGTATTTAAAAACTGTATTATTATACAGAAAAAATTTCGCATAATTATTTTTCTCTCGCTCTGTTTTTAAATGAGTAAAAACATATTCAATATTTGTATATTAAAAATTTGTATTTGTTTCTTTTATTTAAATTATATATATATATATATATATATATATATATATATATATATATATATATATAGTATATGTATATATTCAATATATATTACTTAAAATGATTAAAATGTAATAGATTCATCCTTCAATTGAATTATTCTGTACAATTTAACTTTACTCTGGATCTTGCAGTATGTTTCTTTCTGTTATTTTTTTATTGTAGCCTGGTGAAATCCTTATAACATATAGTACAGACATTGGTTGGAGTCCTTATTTTCCTCATCACTTTTGGGTTGTTCTAACTTGGAGGACCATTCTCATGTAGTTTATTCCTTCTCCCCCCTACAGCCTATTATTATCATTCGATAAATAAACCACTCTGTGACTTAAATATACCGAAGAAGAAATGTGAAATTGATATCTTATGCAATTTGTTTTATTTATAATTGCTGTATATGTTATTTAAAATAAGTTATAAAATTACAATAAATGATGCAATTTCACGTTTAAAATTGCCATGATTCAACAATTTTTTTAATACATGAATTTTTTATCCCAGTTGATTTGGACCGGAATTTTTTTTGATGACGAATTAGAGTTTTTTTTTTTTTTTTTTTTTTGAAGAATTAGTTTTAATAACAAATTATGACGACACCAATGCTGTAATATCTGTCCCCATATTTTCACCTACATCAGACGATTGATTATTGTAATAATAAAGAGAAAAATGGATCAACAGATTTTTTAAAGGTTTTCTGTTTCTTTTTCAGCGTTTGCGCTTAAAAAATGTTATTAACAGAACGATTTATACATATTTTGAAATGATTTTGAAACGTTTAAATATAACAATAAAAATTTAAAAGAATTTCTCAAAATTTAATTCGTTGATTATACAAGGTATCCATAAATTACTTTCTTCATAACTTTTGATTAATGAACATGACGAAAACTATTATTACAAATGCGTAAAGTGAATCTCAAAGTTTTTTTAGCAGCACGAAGTTAAGTAGTTTTCGCATGACATCTTATCACACTAATCCCAATTATAATGCCGATAGCCCCACATATTTTGTGACAAATGGTGTACCATCCCATTGTGACATATTTGTATGAGTTCCTGAACATGATCTTTCACAACAGATGGTATGAACAAGAAAGACCAATTTCTGGACTTTCAAATCACCGGAAGTTTTTTACTCATGCGCTTTTTCTGAAAGGGGTATGTCTACATTATACATAAATACTTGTGCCCGCCATGTGTGGACTCAAGCACAAAATTCCTGCTGAGAACCAAAGTTTTACATAGTAAATGTTAGAGAACACCTGATGGGAATTTGAATTTTCTCTCGATGTATAATGAGGCTGTCATGGGGAAACTATCTAACTTTGAGCTAATTTTTGATAAAATTTTGACATTAATTATTTATTTCATATTAGCTCTTATTTAGTTAACTACGTTTTGAGTAACAACATTGTGCATATGTAACTTCCTGTTATTAAAAAAAAAACTTTTTGAGTTGCAATTTACTAATAAATAATAATATTTTTCGTTTCGTTGTTCTTTAATCAAAAGGTAATAGATAAGGAAACTCCAACAACAATTTATGGACATCCTGTATATTAATGAATTCAAACTAAATTGATTTGAATGCAGTTTCAGGTTAATGGGTTAAAAGGTTATTAAATGAATAAATATGTTGTGTAGTATACACCTGTGAACATCGAGTTTGTATGAAACAGTATTTTACAAAATTTTCTTGATAACTTTGCTATATATTGAAAATTGTTTAATAAATAATTTCTTCATAATTTTGATTTTATAATTAATTGGTATTCGTTCCCCAAACTTGAAATGATACATCTGAACAAATGAAAACCCAAGAAATTAAAATAAGAAAGGTATCATAAACATATATCTTACTTACATTCCTAATTATTTTGATTATGCAGATATATCGTGACTTAGAATACTTTTTCCCATTTAGATATCAGTAACTGAGAAGCTCATGAAATTTTAAAATAATACAATTCATTTTTAATCACAAATTCAGTATACTTATTTCTGTCGTAAATGAAGCTACTTTTTATTAATGTTGTTAAATCTATTTTTATTTTCAAAATTGAGCGCAATTTGTAGAAGTGTATAATTATGCTATTAAAATGGAAACGAGATCATGGCAATCCAATTAACGCCTCGAATGTGGCATATTGAGGACTACGAAGACCAACTCAGATATCGTCATCTGAATTTTGCTCAAAATTATGAGGCCTAATAATGTGTTATGTTATGTAGATATTTATTTTCCTAGAGGGCTTTGAATTACAACAAACAATCATACAGGAAGTACTGGCTATGTAGAATAACGTGGAGATTTCATAAAGGTGTAGAATAAGCAAAAAAATTGAATAAAGTGTGAGATATAATTGTCCGGCTTTATCTTTTCATTACCATGCAAAAGTCGCTCTGTGATATGTCACAAGCTTTCAGACTAGCAATTTCAAGCTGATTCGCAGACTCGACTCCTGATTTCATCGTAGACCTGTCGTGTGGTATAATGAGGATTCCTACAATCCGAAAAGAACTGTTCCTGTAAGACACCATGTGGTATGTTGGGAATTACTACATGATGAATAGAACTGGATCTTAAACAGCCGTTATGCAATATAATTGGAATTTTCGCATATTTAATAGAGCTCAGCCTCATTGTCCTCAAGTGGTATTGTGTAGATAATAAACGAGTGAAATTGCAGCTCAAAAGTTATCTTCGTTATTTGACAGGTAAAAAGTTACGAGCTCTGTGGGTAAAGCAATTTTACAATTGCAATAGTCATTTTATTGTTTTAGAATTACGTTAATTTAACCGGGCTCAGTCATTATAATGTAGTTATTAGTATAGTTATGTATTATTAACTTGCCGTGATATACTAGACTTTTTATGATTATTTCGTACTTGCAAAGTGAATTTAGAGAATTCGGGAAAATATTCACGTCATTATGTTGCGTTTTAAAAATAATAAATAAAAATAGAAATTGTAAGTCATATTTTCAAAAGTAGTAAATTTACATTTATTTTCAGGTGCTGTAGTTAGTCGTGAATATGGTTTACCTTGCGTCGTGGGATTACAAGGAGCAACAAAGAGGTTTCGCACAGGTAGTTCTTATCTATGATTTTCAGAGTAAAGCGTGTATAATCGCTTTTATGCTTGTGTATCAGTCTAATTATTATCTTTTCACTTTTCAGGTGATTATGTGCTACTTGATGGTAAGAAAGGAATCTTACAAAGATTACCACAACCAGAACAGAACAGTGACGAGACATAAGAGGATGAATTTCCCTTTTAAAGAGATAAATATTAAAAAACTGACATTGCCTACGATCAAATATATTTTCGTTCAAAGTGTTAATTATTTAATATCTCATTGTAAAATTTGCATATATTTTTCTCAAGAGGAATTTCTTTAGTGTTACAGCAGTGAACTTAAGATTATTTTCTATCTTTTTCTGACAATTTATCAAAATTATAAATTTTTTTTATACAGAGTCTCCTTGACTTACGACCAAGACCCGTTCTAACAAGTAAGTTTTAAGTGGGATATATTTTTCAGCTCTGTTTTCTCTCAAACCCATTGCAAAAGTTGTACATAAAATACAAAATTTCAATCCATATATGCATAATTATTGCACATAATGTAAAAATACATAATGTTTTCTATATTGTACGCATTATAAAAAAAATGCAACCTGAAATTGCGTAATGTAAAAATAGTAAATAACAAATAAAATTCCGCGTAATACATTCATGCAGAAAACAATTATTTATGAGAAAAAAAGTACTTTCTTCTCCTATCTTCATATATCATGTCCTTAGGGTTAGTTATATAAGACCATGGGGGGGGGAGTACAGCTACTTTCCCTAACAAGGACAGCTACTCCTAAACAAACTAATACAGCTGCCTGCATGATTTTTTCAGTGTACAATTTTTACTTCGGGATTTGTCCACATGAATTACCACTCTCTTAAAAACGCCTTACAAATAAAAATGTGGCTTAGCATTAGTTCAGTAGCTAGGCTATTTATACTGTCAATATATGTCACTTCACCGTTTCAATCAATTGTCATACCTTTAAAATGAGTTGTTCTAAGTTTAATAATCATCTTTTTGTCACTGTTCTATCCTCTTTAATTTCTCATATACGATTCTTCTAGTTCAAAACTCTATCCTCTTTAATTTTACATACTTTAAAGTACAAATTTCTGAGTCCATATTTTGAGATTGCATTTGCACATCAAAAATGAGGGCAAAAGTTCTTTGGTTTTGAATTTTTTCATTGGGTTGTTTGACTCCTTGTCCAATTGATCCATCATCTCATTACCTTCAATTTCTTCATTTGTAGGCAACCCTTAGATGACACAGATATTTTCCAGATTTTTAAAGTTTTTACAATAGAATAAATTTCTTTGGTGAGCCATTCACTTCTACGTTGGACAGCCTCTAAGGCACATATAAATTACCGCACCCCTTATGGATCGTGAGCCTATTTTGATTAGCCACTAAAATATATAATTTCTGGGCCTCCAAGATATTGCAATATTTGTCACAGGTCATTCGCTTGCACTTCACCTTTGATACATACAGTAATGAAGAGCAGTTCTTTTAAAAACATATAAACCACCTATTACTCCACCTGACCTACTTTTATGGCGGTATGTGCTCATATTCCTAAGTCAAAGAGTAGTTGAATTTGTTATGTTTATTTCAATAGTACATGTCATAAAATGTTCAGATATTAATACAAGCATATATCACTTTTATAGCTTTACAAAACTTTAGATTCGTTTCCCATACTTTGCAGATTAGAAGCTCTGCCAATTTTCAGATAGAAATACTATTGAATAATTTTATTGTTTTCCCTTTTTATGTGGGTTGGATACTCAATCGCACTAATGGATTTAAATATATGGTTCATGGGCGACTATGATGAACTTAAAATGAGGAGTTATGTATAATTCAACACAATTGCTTCACAGCGTTAATAAAGTTATTGTGAAGAATTGGATACTTCAGGATTCAGGTTCGTCGATTTGAACAAAATCAATTTAATTCTGTAAAAAACTTCCATTTAAAATAACCAACAAATTGTGGATTATAACCAAGTAATTTACTTGGTTCAAGCTGGATATAGTGCCAGCCACTCGCTGCGACTGGTATAGTTCTCAAGTTCTCCTCAACAAAAGTAAATAGAATAATATCACAGAATAGAAAGTTGAGTTGTAGCGTGCTTCTCCAGGAGGGATTAGTTAATAAATCAAATTTTCACAAACAGAGGGTTACAATAATTTTCATTGGCATGAATTAACATCGCAAAGGCACAATGGAATGGAGTTTTAACACCTTGCCTCCTGATACAGCCACAACCAGCGGCTTATGAGATATCAACAGAACACCAACGTGCTGTCAGAAGATGCGAATTTGATCTCTTTCGCGAGAGTTTGGGACTATACTATAAACAGAGGTAATTTGATAAACATGTAAACGTGTTTGAATGGTAAATTATTTTACATATTCAATACATTACATTTTCAACATGTCTTATTTTCCCTGTATTGATGTATAATATTTCAATGGCTGTTAGACACAGTGTATAATACTCTAATACATCATATACAACATATACACGACACATAGCGTGCCTTATAAATATATGGGCTTGTGTTTTTTTGGGGGGAGGAAGGGCAACAATTAAAGTGAAGATATTAGAGCAATAAAAATAATAAATTATCTACATAATATTAAGAGCATAGAAGTGAATATTTAAATTTTTGTCCAATTTACTAAGTAAGAATAAACGTGAATTAATTTTAAAAACAACACTTCCTCTCAATAATACATGGACATCTATCAAAAACCAGAATTACTAGTTCAGAATCAGTAAATTTGCATATTCCAAGAGCTTTTCCAATAACATAATTGCCATAGAATACGAAAGATAAATCAGTTTTTTGAATTGAAGTGTATTGCTTTAATTAAAAAAACTGAAGCAAAAACTGATGGGATCCTTGTGATAATAATCATAATGATCAGTTTTTACACGCTGATAAAACTGAAATTTGGTATTTAAAGTGTGAGGAAAGGGAGATTTTAGAAATTTCTAAACACATACAATGCTGCAGATCTGATATATATATTGTCACAAAATTGGGTATTTACTGTAAAGAAACGTGTAGGAAGATGATCGAAGAAGATATCTCAATGGCAAAATAGAAAACTTTTGCAAGATGCTTCCAGTCGAAAGTTGTATGTACATCAAATTGTAACTACCTAGTCATCCCAATATATAGAGCTACAGTAAGTTAGAGACTTTCAAATTTATTGAGATATGCGGCGAACAAGAATGTTAAAAGCGCAACATATGAGGGAAGAGTACTTTGGGCTAAGAAGCACATAGATTGGAAAGGAGAATGGCTTACTAAGCAGCAATTAAACGCTTTTCAGTATGGATGGCCCAGATGTTTGGGCTTATTATTGGCATAACCTCCGATGCGAACTTCGCTCTTTCTTTAACCAGTAGTAAGAATTTGGTTCTGTCAATGTGTCAATCGCGTTATATCTTAATGGCACAAATGATAAATGTTTCCTACAAGGTCGTTAATAATCAGCAGATCATCAAGACTCATTTGCTTCCATTTGAAAAAGCTCTGGCAGGTAAAACTGGATATTCTTGCAGGATAACATTTCGATTCATACTTCTAAACGACCTAAAATTTGGTTTACACGAAATAAAACAATTAATATTGTTGGATGGGTTAGCTATTTGGCCAGATCTTAATCCGGTGGAAACTCTTTGGGGGGCATAAGATGTGTATGTCCAAGAACCTAAATTTATACCATCGTCGGAATTGAAGCGACAAATGGAAGAGATGGTTCTTTTAAAATCTAATTTTCTTCAGATCTTAGCTCAAAGCACGCCTGATATTTCTAATTAATTTGAATATCAAATTAATTAGAAATAACATTTTCAAAATATGAGCCCTATAAGATAAAACTCTATTTGTCAAAATATTTCGGGAAATAAAATTTTTTATTTTAATTTCTCCACTAAATATTGAAAGCCTTATGCGGTATATTAGGAAAAAATTGCGTAAAAAATTACCACTGTGGTTCTTTACACTGATTATTTTTCTACTGTTCATAAACTTTTAATTAAGCTATTTATCCGGAAAACCCCTTGTCCATATATTTATGAGACACACTACATAAAAATGTAAATATTATTTCAAATTTCACATATGATATAATTTTAATAATTTTTTCCATAAAATTCCTCTTAACTTCTAAACTTATTGTTTTAAAGGGTTTACTTCATTATCTGGTTATGACACTATCTTATCTTCATGAAAGTTCATATTTTTGATTTTATATTATATTCTGAAAATCAGTTTGTCTTAAATTCCTCCTTCTAAAGAAAACCACGTCAAAAGTGTAAATGAACAAATCTATATATAAATATTTAAATCCTTACAGTAATATAAAATAGTATAAGGAAATAATTACTGTAAATATTTTTAATCATTTTTAAAAAATTACGAAAAACTCAGAACAAAACTCACTAAATTACAAAATCGTCATATTTTTATGCTCCACAAATAAAAATAATTTACACCTGCTAGTTATTAATTATATTTATAAACTAAAGTTAATTATTAGTTATTAATTAATATTTTGAAGTAATCCTTTTGGATATTTTTGTTATCTGGACTTCATTATCGTAATTCTGAACTAATATGCAAACTATAGCAACCTATTCATTTCTCCGAGAAATTTCTTTATCGACATTAGTGTGGATAGTCAATAAAAACAAGTATTGATTCGCTATTTCATGTCAATTGGCTTCACATTTGCAGATATAATTAATATGTTTTAAACTGAATGAGACTTTGAATTGATATTTATTAATACTTAACTCATTATGATAAAGTATAATATTAGTTAATGTCATAATTTCGCTGGTGGAAACATAACGTAACAAGAGTTCACCAGATGAATTAACTAAACATAGTTAATTTTTCAATAAGAGGTGCTCTGAAACTCAACAAAGAGCCGCATTTGTACACCCTTAAACTAGTAAAAAGTTTGATATCACGTGATATGGTTGCCGCCCAAACTCTCCTCACAGTGGTCGATATTTAAGTATAATTCGAAATTTCTTTTTCAAATCCTTTAACAGCCTATATTAATTTTAATTACGATTAAAATAGAATATATCACTAGAAGACAGAGTTGTGAACACAAAATTCCGACATTGAGATTTATACTATAGAGAAAAAGTAAAAAAATGGAAAATTATTCCGTCCATAGTAATTCTTTTCCTTTTATCAAAATTGGCTTGGGATTCTCATGACTAACAATCTAAGAGAATTATTCTTTTATTATAAGGATTATAATAATGAAGAAACCAACGCGTCTAAAGAATAACATTTGTGTAATGAGAATATTACAAATGTTAGCGAATTTGCAAAAAGAGAAATAACTGTACGTTTTCAAAACAAGTTAGTACAATCAATTCCCTCAGTATGTAGTTGAACTTAAAACATTAAGGTGTAAAATAGTGTGAAGTCCAATCATCTTCGAATATTTCATCATAAAACCCGCTAATATCAATGAAAGTTCTATAATTTATTTTTCAAAGCAGAGTTTTTGTGGTAGTGAATTAAAATTGTATATGTTTAAAAAATAATATCAAATACAGCTTCAGTAATATATACTTATTAAATATCTAATAAGAATAAGTACGAAATTTATACAAATATAAGAAGAGCCACAAATTAAAAGGTATAAAAAATTAACAAAAAAAATATGAAACGATTATTTTAAAAAAATTGTAAAAATATTTTGCTCACGCACATTTATTAAAATAAAAATTTAACAAGACAATTTTCTGTATCAAATTTTTTTAAGGTAAAGCAAAATTGCAACTAGTCAACGCATTTTTAATTGCTTTTTTTTTACGCCATTGACAAAAAACAACAGAAGATACATTAACATAATAAAGTACACAATTCTATGCGTGCAAGAAATAAATAACAAGAAATAAATAGCCTGCATTCATGCATAAGGAAAACAAAATTCTACGCGTACACGTAAAAACGAAAACAAAAAAAGCATTTAGTTCTATGCGTACAGAACCCCCCTCCCCAGAAAATATGCATTAACACATACACATATTCATACATTTGAAAAAGGAGACACAGCAATTTTTGCATTTAAAATTTGTGTGTATGTGTGGATGAGCAGCATTTGTATTTTGCGATTTAAAATTGGGACGATTTTATATTTTAAAAGTTTTTGGGGACGAACACACATTTAAGTTTTCAGTGTAAAAAAATGTTGTGACGAACAGAAAAAAAAAAAACATGCATGCACGCTTCCACTAACCTTCATACATAAAAAGAAAAAATACTCAGAGTTCTGCGTGAAAAAAAAAAACCCTCTCCCTTACCCATTTTTTATTCTTGAAAACAAAAATACTATGAAACATATACTCACTAAAACGTACACACTTCCTCCCACACACAAAAAACATAAAACATTAACAAGACATTTTCGTTTTAAATAATTTTTAGAAAGAATATTGTCTTAAATCAGACTTCGGTTTTTAATTTTAAACCTAGCTCTTTTTTTACGTGGTAGATACATTCTTCGGAAAATCATGCAAAAAAATACTTTTCTCTTAGTATAAAGGGTTTATGTTCCATACCATTAAAAATCATGCAAAATATAATTAAGGATATTTAATTCGAAAGACCATAAAAAATAGTGATAAAAATTCAAATATATATTTTGAAATATGTGTATTTTCATACATATATTTAATATTTATGCATGTAACATTATAACAGAATTTTTATATTTAATGTCATTTTGGCCAAGATTCAGTATATAACATCTAAATGTAAAATCGGTTTTCTCCGCACAGACTTAGTAAATGTGCGGTGTTTTGGCTTCACATGGCAAGCCTCCTGCACGAAATTTGGTATTAAAAGACCCATTGCCAAAAAATAAAAAAAAAAAGGAAGCCAATGTACTGTTTCTATTGGAAATAAATTACTCGGATCCCGCCAGGAGGCGCTTTGTCTCGTGTATGTGAGAGCCCACGGGTTCATGGGTAATATTTCAGAGTGCTCTTGGATCTTGACCGTGTAAGGCGGGTATTTTCTTGTATTAGATGTAATTTCTCCTGACCGCAAAAGCGGGTTAAGTTATAATTTGGGCTGTTTGGAAGCTTGTATAGTTTGTAAATAGTATAATTATTTGTTTATATGTGATTGGCTCGTAGGGACTGTAAATAAATGTGTGATCAAACTAACTGCTCTCCCTATTTTGGCTTGGTGGATATTGTTCTTCAACAGTATCACAGGTGTTTTACATTTATATATTTAACTTCGATATCAAATTCATACTTATATATGTTTCACTTAATAGCTATAACAGCGTTAGTAACATATACACAGTGCATTAAGAGAGAATAAAAAAATTTAAATTGAAAAAAATACTAAGAATAATAATACTAATGAATGACACGTTACTGATTGTTGATATTAATCATATTTGTTCACGAGAGATGGAACAAAAAAAATCTCTATTCTCACTGGAAGTATCATTCGCTAAACTTGAATCCAATGAAGATTTTCGTTGGGTAAATGCTTTGAGTAAATGAACTGCTTTCCGAAATTTCTTGCGTTTCTTTTTTCTTTTTTTTTTTTTAATCATGAAACCTGTATTTATTTATTTATTTATTTATTTTTGGTTTGTTGATTCTATGGAAGCTGCTGTTCTTCGAGACTTACTTTCCATTCAATTTTTAATTTTTCGAGAGATCAGTTTAGGCAAAATCTTAATACATTTTTTTTTGGTTAAATGCTCAAGGTTGCACACACTACTCTGCCCTTTCCTTATGCGTAAAGTAGTACCAGTAGTACCAATCTTTCCGGTTTTGAACAATAGTTCCAGACCTCGATAAAATTCGTCTGCGGTGTGGTCTCGGCGAAGTGCGCAATGAATTAGAACTAAACTAATTTAAAAAGCTCCTCAATTTGCTGCTGCACTCTTAACTATTGTTCAACTAACCACAACTCTAGTACATACGTATTCGAATCCAAAACACTTTTTTCGCCTCTACCGACTCCTAGATATAATTCCTTTATTCAATAAACTAGAGAACTAATATAACATATTTCTGTCCTAGAGGTAACGCGAATAAGGGGATTACATATTCATAGGTTTGCTCCTCATGGTACTTCTATCGATGGCTGTATTGCGGTCTTCTGTTGGTCGTATTCCTTGTACAAGTCTGCTGTTTGTAGATTTTTACTTTAGTGTGCAGTAGAATAAAGTCATTCTTCAATTATACATTCAATTACAATAACATAAACTCGTATGGAGATGAAAAAAAATTAACAAGACTTGAGATTTTACATTGATAAAAAGTTCTAAAATTTTTTCAAAAAGTCAATATAACAGAAATGTTTTTGCAGAACAAAAGGTTGAGTTGTAGTGCATTTCTTCCGGAAGAATTACTTCATAAATAAATCTCCAGTGAGGTTGCGCTGACCTCCTCACAATCTCCCAGAAAGGTGACTAACGCAAATCGCCATTCTGGGGCAGAATATTAGCAAATTCTTTACCATAGAGTCCTATATGAAGCGAGACAAATTGAAAATATATTTTAACTTTCTGCGAAAAACTATGATATGTTGACTATGTTATAGTTGAACACATTTAAGTTTTTAGATAGAATATTATTTTTCATTTGCGTGTCCCTTGCATCTTTCTTTTTAATACTAGTTTTAAAGTCTTAGAAATGTAACTTGTTCGCTTTTCTAAAAATATTTCATGCAGTATATAACTATAGTTATAAGGATATTCTAATTGTTAGGCAAATTTTGTTCAATATTTCTAAATTTGCCAAAAGGGAATAATTATAGTCTCACCATTACATGCTCATTATAGTTTCACCGTGTAGATGTTTTTCACTCAAAATACTAACTTTTCACTCAAATCATTCGCCTTCATACAAATTTTGTTTAGTTAAAAAAATTATTCACTCCATTGACACTCGAATACATTAAGTATTGAGTTTGTAAAAACAACATTGAAAGATAAATTGGAATTCATTCGATCTGTTACCATTTTCGAAGGTCTGAAATCTAACT
Source organism: Nephila pilipes (assembly GCA_019974015.1). NCBI lineage: Eukaryota > Metazoa > Arthropoda > Arachnida > Araneae > Nephilidae > Nephila > Nephila pilipes. The sequence continues at coordinate 2,814 of BMAW01132405.1, read as the reverse complement.
GGTTTAAGTACAGATAATTTTTTTAAGATATTGTCCTGTGCAAAATACGAGATATCTAAGCAAGCTGGTTTATTTACTGTAATTTTAATATGTATAGTTACTTTGATTTTAGGCCTGAAAACATGGGAAAAGAGCTTTAACAGTCGAAATTAAATATCTTTCTTTTCTGTTTATTGTGTGATTTCGGAAAATGAGATAAAAAAAAATTCACAATGTTCAATTAAACTTTTAATCTGATAACTGCTCGATTTCTGTCAAAAATGATTATGTTAGGTTTGTAAGAGTTTTCATTCAAGGCCTTTTTTTTATCAGTTTTATTATCATAGTGACTTTATCGAATCGAAATGAGTATTTGAAGATACTTCAATGATGTTTTCTCATGTAGAAAGCTATTGAGGGGTCTCAGCAATGGTGTTATCTGTACTATTAAGGCTTTTCACAGCCCCATTAGGTAAGTAAATATGTTTTTTGTGTAATCTTTTAAAAATATTAGTTTCTGATTCATCTTAGATCTATTGATCTAAGAGTTACTGTTAATCTAAAAATGGTTTGCTTGAATCAAATCACGTGAACAATATAGTTAAAGGAGACACGATAACCTACTAGCAACTTTTTTTTTTTGTTAGATATTCATAAAAGAACACTTATACAAGTATCAATCACATCTGAATAAACATAAAATATGAATTTCAGGGGAAAAATTTTCAAACGAATAATTATAAAAAAAATTTCAAAATATTTAAATACTTTAAAATTCCTACTAATTCTACAAATTTGAATATTTTTAAGCAATTTTTTTTCTGAATTTCTTAGATATATTTATCTTAATTTTGTGCATGGATTTGGTTGTTCTAGTGTTATACATAGTTTTGCAAGGTCTTTTTTCTCTATTAGAAACAGCGAAAAACAGTTCGATGTAATTTTCAGTATTGCGTGAATTCTCATTGTATTATTTTAAATAGTCAGAATATAAAGTAATATTTTAGTATATACTAGTGTATCCTGTTTTTATAATGCATTGTATATTTGATATATTAAGGTATAAATTTAAATACTTCAAGAAAATTGTCTTGGATAATGATTATTTTAGAATTCTTCAATTTTCCATTGAAACTGAAGTTTTGATATTTCAGTATGGATTTATATATAATAAGACCATTATCGAAACTTTTATTTAGATTACTGTACACAACTTCATTATATGTATTTTTAATGTTAGAATTTTTTTTTTATTTTTCTGATATTTTGACCCATATGTTTTAGTATAAATCCTCTTAATTAATATAGGATCATTCTAATTAGGAGTCAAAATATAATTAAATTGAAAATGTCTTCTTTCCTTTAAAGTTTCCTTTGGAAATTTGTTAACTTTTGAAATTGATGTTCTTAAAATTTATTTATTCACCTGCTGAAATTAAGTAGATATGAATTACAATTACTTAATAATTATTAATTTGTTTTTTAAATATGATATATTAAATTCTACTCACGAATTCTTCAAACGATACACACAAAAAGTATTGAAGCAAAGGTACTTATCATGCTGCCGAAGTATTTTGCATTATTCAGAGCCGAATACGTAAGCTTATAAGTGCGTACTTATAAGCGTAGACTAAGACGAAGCGCACGAAGAGCTGTCGGCGATTGTGTCTCGTATCCTTCCATGACATTTGCTGTGTTTCTCGCTAAAGTTGGGTTAATTTTATAAGTATATTAGGTAAAATGAGTAATCACGATCCTATCAAGATCCTTAAGCGCGAAACTGTTTCAGGAAACATGATCCATATCCAGAAGACCTGAGCGAGGTTGACCAAGATCCACCACGACGAAAGAGACATTATTTGGCACTTTCAGCGCATCGACACAGGACAGCTACAAATTCATATCCGTCGTATGAACTGTATCTTGCCTCTAGAACCTGAGTTTTATGGTTTACAGTTTCTTGGAGACATCAGAAGAAGGCTGTATACCAGAATATCTGTTGGTTGCATCCCGCTTACTGTAGCACACGAGCAAGCACCTTTAGCATGGTGCAGACAACATGCGCCTTGGATCAGACTTTAGTGGAGCACCGTTCTTTTCACAGATTATTCGAGATTCAGTCTGGATTTGATTCTCGGTATATCCATAACTGGAGAGAACCTGGAACACGATGCCATCCCTTCCTCATCAGGGAAAAAGATCAATACGGTGGTAGAGATATAAGGGTTTGGACAGGCATTACTCGTACGTTGGACGGTAGAACACTCCTACAAGTGTTTGACTGAGGGTCCCTAAATGCTGTGCCGTGGTGAAAGATCTCAGAATCCCATACGTTGAACATGGGGTTTTGTTAATGGAGGACAACTCTTGTACACATAGAGCTCAGTTGTCAACAATTATTTGGAAAGTGTGGATATTCACTGCATGGATTCGTCAGCCAAATCTTATGACTTCAACCCTATAGAGCATGTATCGGACACTCATAAGAGAGCAACTGCATCTTGCTATCCCCCTCTGAGAACAGTCTAGGAACTATACTGCCTTGCTGTGGGAGTGTGATCGACTGCCACAGGCATTGCTCAACTGCATCATGTTCAGTATGCATCACGCTTTGCAGCCTGTCTGGCTATGAGAAGGAACCATACTCCATATGAAACTCTTTTTCAGTTCGATATCTCAACAAGTATTTAGGACATCCCAGAACTATGAGCTTTACCAATAATCCAGCGTACCTAAATTGATTTTTGAAAGGTACATCTCTTTCTCTGCTACGAATGTATTTTCTCACTAAATTTCATTAAAATATGTTCCATAGTTTTTTTTTTTTTTTTT
>BMAW01132401.1:0-11427 GCA_019974015.1 Nephila pilipes | reverse complement strand
CTCTTTAAAATTATTTAATGGTGAAAAATAAGAGTTTTAAGTTAAAGCTTCTCATGAAAATTTTTATACTGTGTATTAATGTATTAGAATACAATGCAATAATGGGCAACATTATATTTGGCAATGAAATATTTAAGTTATAAAATATACTGTTAAATTTTCAGTATTAAATTCTAAAAGCGAATAATTTATGATCTTTGATGATTATGTTTCAGTTTCTGATACTGATACGGCTGCAACAGCCGAGTGGCTACTGTCACGACCTCAGGATGCACCATAAATCTGTGCAGGATCAAAACCCTCTAGTTTCTCATGGAATTTAGAAAATTAGGCAGTCTGTCCAAGTGTTCTCGTCACTTGACCGTGGCTCCAATTTATGTTGTTTGTCGCTAGTAGACTACGTGTTGCTTCTAAAGGAAACGTTAATAGATGATCAATCAATAAACCAGATATTGACTCAAAATATCTGAATACACGATTATATGTCTTGGCTTAAGGGAAAAAAAATTCAATTTAGAAAAAAATTGGTAATTGGAATTTATGAATAAGAGTATACAGGATTAAAAAATTATTAGTATAACTTCTGTGGATTCATATTTAAACACGTGACAACTAAGAAAACTAATCGGTGATAGTTTCACAATAAGGAAATATACATTTGATATGTCTTCCTCATCACTTTTATCTTATATATATATTACAACTAAGAACACAATCTGTAAACTAATAAATGGATGTGCTTGTGAATGTTGTTAACTGTGTGTGAAGACAGTATATCCTCTTGAGATCCAGGATCGTATTCTATCAGCAATGTATCCCTAATTTGAGATAAATCATTTAAAAAGTAATACAAAACAGCATATACAGCCATTTTTTAAATTAAAAAAAAATACTCAAGATTTGGCCAGGACTTTAAAATAGATACTGGTGTTAGTCAATTAAAAAAAATGTGTTATTGATTAAACATACAGCATAATTTCATTATCCACACTCTTAAAATTGTATATCAGCTATTTTTAATTAAAAATAAAATATGTAAAAGTATAATGAAACTAAATTCAAACTGCTTCAATAGTTGCTTTCTTCCTGTCCACAATTTTTAAATGCTTAGAAAACAAGGATCCAGCCAAATAATTTCAAGTTTTACTAAATAGATGATAGTACTGGACTATCTAACATAAATGTATGCCTGATTTAAGGATAAAAAACTGTACACTCTTTTTCTACATGTAAAATAAAAATGTCTAGTTGAATGAATATTGGGTCTCAATGGGATGTGAGTATGTACGGTAAACGCATCGCAAAAACGGAAAGCTCTAGACACACGAAATTTGATAAGCTGGAGTAATGGGTGATGATAGTTTGCACCTTGGAATGGTTCTTTGGAGCTTTGTAACTTTTATTCATGTGCCTACGTACAATCACTGTAATCTATGCTGATTTTACCTTCAATAAAAGCAGCCACGCATGTTTAATTTAACATTAATATTACAACAAGCGAATTTTTTTTTATCTCTGATAAAATTTAGTTTTGTTTCAGTTCGGTTTATTAAATTAGGGATGTAAAGAAAAACCTTTGAATTTAAAAAATAAAAACTTTCAAATTCAACTGTCACCTATCTTGTTAAAACCTTTTTAATAATTGTACATCTTCATTTTACTACTTATTTATTTTCTGTGTACAGAAGTTTTATTCAGTGTCTTTTATGTAGAACAATTTTGGCTTTCCTCTGTTCTATACGTTTTCTTTTCCCCATTTTTATTATAACTATATTAAATACGCTATATAATTCCTATTTCCTTATGACCCAAGAATGGATTAAAAAAGTTAAATGAGTAAAGATAATTATTAAAATTCCTTTTTTAAGCGAATGGAATAAATTAATATTAGATACGTTTCATCGGAAGAGTTTCGAGAATTATATATTGGCCATTGCTTAATCGAACAACTCTCAGACTTAGTTTATTTCATTATCTTAGAACTCCATCATTAAGAATCTCGGGTACAAATTATAACCAACATATAAATTGAAGAACATTAGCTTAGGATAATGACCAGCTTTCTTCCTTTCTATAAATATTCGCTTGAATTACTTCGGAAAATGAATTTTTATTGGAAGCATGTGTCCACCGAAAGTTCCTACGAGAAATATTTAACCCATAATCTGCATTAACTATGCAACTGAAGCAAGAGTTAAGCAAGACTTATAAATTTAAAAAGGCGGGTGATCTCCATAAAATAAAATAACTTCATAAAATTAAAATTTAAAAAATAACTGTAGCGAAGAAGATTATTTAATAATTTCTTAAATATTTCTATACGAAATTTCAACCTTGTTTGTTTTATGTTTAAAACAGCTGTTTTTACATATTTACAAAAAAAAAATACGTCAGGACTAAATTGCTGTTGGAAAAAAAATAATCAAACAATATTTGCGAATGCGCTTTTCTAAGTATATCAAAACATTTCTATTAAAAATTTCACTTAGCATGACGCTAATTGCTTTATTTACTTAGTAATTTAATTTTAATTTTTGTTTAATTTAACAATTTAATTTTGTTTAATTCACATAAATTTAATAAATCCATTGGTTTCCAAATGTATAACAACAGGTTGAAAAATGCTGATAACTCAAAAATTATTCAAGCAAAATGGATGACACTTAGTGATAAAACTTGTTATGTCTTTTATATTAAGTTAAAACCGCAGTAACATGTGATTTGTTACATTTTGTGATTTCAATAGAAACGTAAAATGTCATAAATTCAGAAACACAAATTAAACACAAAAATGTTTTCATTAGTGGAAATGTTCATCTAAAAGTTAATTCGAGACTGATAGCAATGATTCCTGTTGTTTATTATGTTGTCAATGGGTTGTACAGTTCTCAATATATTTTTATTTTTTAAAGTAACTTTAAATACATTTAGAGATTATTGAGGGGTTTGGAGGCCAGAAAGACGCCTCCCGAGATTATCCGCGCTTTCTCAATGAGAATTAGGTCGGGTGAGCGTCCTGGCCAATTCAACGGGCATTATCTATCTTAAAAATAAAGGTATTACCAACTGCGCTCACAAGAGTAATTGGATTCAGTATGTCATCTGTGTATCTTAGAACATTGTAAGTTCTATGGGACAATAGACAGATCTGCGTAAGCATACTGAAATTACTCCTTCCCCAAACAAGAACACTACTTCTTGCACTGAGGGATGCTACTTTCTGCATGTTAGACGCTGAAGTACAGATTTTTGCTATTCTGCATATGCGAACACGTTGAGAATTCTGTATTGTAAAGATGGACTCATTAGTTAACAAAACAGACTGCCTCTAGTTTTCAATCTAATTTACATCACTACTTGTTCAGTTCAAACGCTCCCACCGATGACGGGAGGTTAGAGGAACTCACAACACCTGTCTCCTAATTAACAGATCCCCTTTATGCAGAATACTGCCATGATTTTACACTACCCTAACTATAGTAGAAGTAAGCTCTGATAGTTAAGATGATTGTAGTGTTCAGACGAGGACAAGTCGCAAGTGTGGGCATCTGAAGAGGTGGTAGATTTTAGTCTACCTTCAATAGAGATTCGAAAAGTTGTGTCAGTAGTTAAAAACTGTTTCGACAACCAGTTCAGCAGAATGTGGTCAACATTTAGCCATCTTGCATCAGCAGATAGTCATATACCCACTACTAGATGGCCAAATTTTCTATAAATCAATTATGCTGGTAAATACTGCCTCGATCTCATTATACTTAGGCTATCTAGAAATACATACATACTATCTTTCACTGAAATTCCATCCTAAACAACTAGATTTAAACTGCATCGTATACAAGTGAATAGATGTCAGAGCCTTTATTTTACTTATTGCTAGTAGATATTATCAATTTACTTGTAATATTTCTAAATTTCTAAAGTTTCGAACGACATTTAGTTTATTTATCACAATTTCTGCAATTTGTTTCTTACAACTTTTCGAAATCAGTGTACATTTGAAGAAGTAGTCTAGAAGTAGTAGTACAATAAGCTAAATGAAAATTATCAAGTGTATCTCTGTGACATATGAGGTTAATAATCCGCGTGAAATAAAACAAAATTAAATGTCACGCATTCATTTACAAAACACAATATAGTTTAAAAAATATACACAACACATAATGCAATTAAATATAAATTGTTTTATCGAAAATTACTATCAGGACTTAATTTATGTGTTTCTCTCTCAGTGCTTTCGGTACATTTACCATAATCTAGAACAAAATGGATGATAGAATTTTTCTTTTTGTATTTCTTTAGTTAAATAGTAGCGGGAAATGGGATATAAACTCATGTTGTGAAAAATACCTTAATTCTCCATCCAAAAAAATTAAGCATGAAATGGAAGGTAGTGGGAAGAAGGAATCATTATGTCATTTATGCATATATATATATATATATATATATATATATATATATATATATATATAGGACAAAAATGTAACAATGTAGTTCTACTCTTAATTTATATTTGTTAACAGAAAAAAATGCATGTTATTTTATCCTTTATAATGTGAAACACAAATAAATGAATAAATTCCGCTTTTCAAACATTTAAATATGTATCATACAAGAATTTATTTTCGTTCTAAAGGTGATTAAACTTAATTACTTAATTATTCTTTATAAAATTCTAATGAAGACTAATTATTTCTGAAACTAATAGTAAGCCTCATTTTTTTCATCTGCTAATCAACAATTGATTGCTTTCTATTTTTTAAAAATTTTAATATGTTTCCTTTGATTATTTAATTATGATTCAATTAAAAATTCCTGATTCAAACTATTTGTTTTATAGTTAAATATGACAGAAAATTTAAATAAAATATGATCCGAAAGTTTTTATTAAAGCACACAATAAAGTAGTAAATTTCATAGATATAAACATTATAAATATTTTTTTTTCAAAAACACAATGCTTGTACTAAATACATATAAACGATCAGTTGCACTATGTTTCATAAAAATCAAACAATATTGAGAGATATCAGCATTGTATGCCTCTTATCTTATTAAAGTCCAAATTACTTTTCTACGTTGCTCTCAAAATTTCTCAATGAGGAAATCATTCACAAAGCAAGAGTTTTTGCTAAAATCTCTTGCTATGTGAATGATTTTGTTGAATTCGAAAAATGGTTCGTCTCAACAGAATATATATAAATATATATATATATATATATATAACTATGTGAAAATTAAAATTCAGATATCCAAAACAAAAGCTATATGGCTTGTTAAATGCAGGATTGGAATAATAATATACTTCCAGAAAAACATTTTAAGCATTATATTAATCCTTCAAGCTATAACGCCTACTCTCTTTATGGCCATAATATATTAATATTTATGATTTTAGAAAATATTAATTGAATGACATAATTTTAATTAATTTATTCAATTCTCAACAGCATTCAAACTTGTCAATAAATAATATTTGTACGTATTTTACCGTATCTCATTTGTGTAAAATAATTACAATTAACACATACATATTTGCATAACTTCCTGTAATTTAATTCAAGCATAAAATAATTTCATATGATCATACATTTGTTGGATTTCCTTTTCACACTTTCACACGACTAAATATAACACAACATTTTGATTTTTATTATTTTATCACTTTAATTATTCAACTGGTGTATTGTTCAATAATGATTACTTAAATTCACATTTGGACAGATATTTAAATTCGAGAGTTATTCTAAATTTGTTTTAGGATTCATTCATTTTCTTTTAATCATTGTATTTTGTTGAAAGTTTTTTTTAATTAATACTTACTTTAAATTCATTTAAAATGTTACACACTCCTTAAATTATACATATATATATATATATATATATATATATACTGGTGTTCAAAATTAAGAGAATTTTCCGATTTATTCGATTACCTCTAGAACTACCAGGCAAATTTTATTGAAATTTGGTTGGAACATAGTTAATATAATACAAAAATTAACCATCAACAGATATAATAATACAAACGCGTAATCGAGTGTAACACTCGTAAGGTATGAAACTGCAGCATAGATAGCAGCAGTTGACTAAGTAGATTTTAAGAGTGCGTGATTGCATGAATTAAATTTAAAAAGGAATCGTATTTAATATATATATATATATATATATACATACATATACAGTCAAACTCATATCCAAAAATTTATGATAATGTCAGCTGGGGGTAATAAAAGGTTCAGAAACAAATATACGTGATTTATTCATGAAGCCAATTTTTTAAACAAATGACAAAGGACAAGAAGGTGTTTTCTTTTATGTTGCCATTCGTAAAAGCTACAATTTTTGATCCCTGAGTAAATTACAAAAAATATCTTCCTTATAAAAACTTATCATTGCATGGTTTGTATATAGTTATTACCTTGTATGCACTCCAGATGATGAAATAGAGTCCTTACAACGCTTAGGCATGTTGAGTATCAAATTATCGAGCTAATTTTGGGGAAGATTACTCCATTCAGCACGCATTGTTCTCCGATGTTTCCGTAAGCATTTATAAGGTGGTTGACGGCCTGTAACTCGTAGACCAAGCATGTTCCACACATGCTCTATTGGATTCAAGTCAGGTGAGAATGATAACCGTTCCATACGAGTGATAACCTTAAATTGATGGCATTCTCTTACGATATATGCTTGGTGAAGAAGAGTGTTGTCATCCATGAATACAAATTATTTGCTTATTGCACTCCTAAACAAGCGTATACCTTGTCCCAGAATGAAATTCCGATAAAAATGGCATGTAATAGTTCCAATTTTCTGCAGCCCTGTATAATTCCACCCCAAAAGAGCAATACTACTTCACACTAACCGTCTTGGTGGTAGCATTTGCCTGCGATCTTCATATGAAAGTTTGACGATAGTCAGACTACAAGCAAAACCTGGACTAGTCGAAAAACATCACATAAGCCCACTGAGACGATGTCCACATTGCATATTGTGTACTCCATACTAATCGCTGGTGGTGATAGTGAATTGTCGTTAGCAGAACAGATCTGACATGCCGACAACATATAGACCAATAAGTCCGAAACATCTGTGCACGGTTTGCTATGAGACTGTCGTACCCGTGGCGGATGATAGTTGACGAGGAAAGTCAAATGCTATGCTCCGTCTGTATCTTTTTGCAGTTAATGCCAAATTCTGGTGGTCTTTCGGTGTTGTACTGCAATGGCAACTGACATTTTAATTCTTTTGTAATCGTTGCGAAAGCCTAAAGATGACATTTTGAGCGATTCGAAACTCCTTCGATACTTCCATCTGAGTACGCCCACATTTCAGATGATAATTCTACCACGTAAGAAAATTATCCCCAAGCGTCCTCTGTGTCATAACTATTCTGTTGGTTCACTGAGCGGCTTACAGAACGCTTGGGTACAATTTTATTTCTTTGCTACAATTTCTTATATACATCTCTCTTACACTCTCGTCATTGTGACGTACTATCTGCGTCATCTGATGGCTTCCTAAACGCTGCATATTATTCTTGAAAATATGTGTGATAATTCTACAGGTGGAATTTTTACTTTTGATTTTGATTTCCATGTGATTCTGAATTAACCTTAATTTATGGATATCAGTATATATATATATATATAAAAATGATTTAAATCTTTTTTCAATTTATATGGTGATGATGTGTTATATTTTTTTTTCATTTTGAGTATGTGATATACATCTTGAAGCTTAAAGAAAATTTTGTCTTACTACTCACATATTTGAATCTTCATTTCTTTGAATTTTGTAAGTAATTTTTATATTTTGATTTGTTGATAATTTTAGAATTATAGATTTTATTTTGTAAATTTTATCGTTGAAATTTTTTGCATTTTTTAATCATTGACGTGAACTCTTCTGTAATTTGGATTTGTTCAATACACCAGGAATTATAGATTTTTTTATTTTTGTAGATTTTATCTTTGAATTTGTTTATATCTTTTAATCATGAACTCTTTTGCAGTTCCTAATTCAAGCCTACCAAATCATAAAGGGAAGGTTAATTTTCGATAAAACTAGTTTAACCCTTAATCGGTCCTCTGGCCGATATTCCTTTTGACTTGCTGGATTCCATATTTTTAATTTATTTTTCTTTCATTGTAACATTTCTTTTCACAAAAGGATTTTGTCTTTTTTAAATATTTTTAAATTCTTCTTATTTTCAGTATATATATATATATATATATATATATATATATATATATGTGTGTGTGTGTGTGTGTGCGTGCGTGTGGGTGGGTGGGTGTGAGTGTGCGTGCGTGGGTGTGTATGTGTGAGAGAGAGTGAGTGAGTGAGAGAGAGAGAGTTTGTATATGTTGTACGAAGATTTCCTTAAAATTCCTTCTTTAGCTTTCAAATGTATTTCATTAGATTCAGTTAGAAATGGAGAAAAAGAAAGAGTTAGGATGAAACTATTTGAGGCAACAAACGGTTAAAGTAAGTTCTAGATTTTTTCAATATAAATGTTTGCCGGATTAGTCTACAATTCCCTTTTCTGTCCATTTTCGCTTCATAAATTTCTTTTTAGAAGTTATTTTTGTTTTTTGATTTGATGGAAGAAAAAGTAGTATTTTGGACGAGACATATTTTATATTAAATTGCTTTTATTTTTAGACAGCTTTGAAGGTTAACTCTCTTTGGTGGGTGTTCCCGAAAAATCAGATCAAATCAAAAAACCATCTCTTTTTTTTCTTTTACTTCTTCCTTCCCTTTATTCTCACAAATTAATGAATTAATGCACTTTTCCTAGATTAAGAATGATGTTCTGTAATATTAAGCTGTTTTTAGATATTTTATTTTTAGAAGTTATATGTTTGATAATTAGAAAAAAAAGTACTTATTATAATGACGATTACTAAGAGAAATAATTTTTCATGTGCTATATCATTTTTAACTAATATTTCATCAAAACTGAATGAATGTTTAATGTGTATGAAATAAAAGATCCTTAATTTAATGAATGATATGAACAGAACATAAGGATCCTTAAAATGTTGACTTAATAAAAAGAGCACTTTAAATGTAAAACTTTATAAAAAAATATAAATTTTAAATTTAATAAATCTAAGAAATTACTCACTATGAAAAAGTTAAAAAGTAGTAATTATAGCTTTCCTCAGAAACAATATTTAAAATAAGAATTTCGATTAGAAAAGCTTAATTTTGTTCTGTTTTTACTCATTTGGCATTTAAATTTTTGGCTTTTAATATAATATAGCACCTATCTTGTGTTTTTTTTTCTCATTTTACTTATTAAAAAACTTTTTGATTAAATTTTTTCATTGGATTAATTGTTAAGTATACCAATATATTTATTTGAATAGCCGAGTTTCATAAAGAAGTAGCCAGGCTCTTTGCCCTTTAAGCAGTCATCTTTATGGCAAAATAAAAAATAAATAAATAAATAAAAAATAAGGGTAACAAACAAATCATTTGAAATCCATGGAATAATTAAATATTAATACGGAATTCTCTCTCTTTCTCAAGATATTTAATAAGGAAATTGTATGTATCTTCATACATATAACAATATTATGTATTAAAAAACATTACTTTAGTGCAATTTCGAATGTTAAATAGTTTTACCATTAGTTAACCCGTAGCAGGGTAGGTGAAAAAATAGGACATAACAGAGGAATGTGGTCTCAACGTTAACAATTGTTTAAATAAAATATCACAATATTACGTAACTTAGATATTCTTTGAACTATGCACTTTAAAAAAATTACTTTTAAAATTAAATATGTCTTATCCCAAGAAAGTATTGTCAGAGTCTTAGATTTTTCCATTAAAATCACATACTGCTGTATATTTTACAAAATTATTGATAAAATCTAATGTATTATTCATAAATTATTATGTTTTATTTATTTAAAATGCAGGTAAAGTAAATTTTAATAGAACGAATATCATTGTACTTTAATATAGATTCATTTTGACAGTACCTGGATAATCAGTATTTCGGAGATTTCCTAGGAGAAACAATTCAATTCTCGTTTTCTATATTACATTTATTGCATAACTTTTGAATGTATTCCAAACACGCAGATTTTGGTAAGAGAAACATATTTATCCTGTCTTACTTTTCTTATCTGGATCGTAGAAACGATATATTTTCCTTGGATTTAATTGTGTTTTTTTTTCTGTATACTATTCCACATTCTTTCGCTTTTTTTCTTAAAATTCATTTTACCGTCTTGCACTCTTCCCGAATTATTGGATTTTTATCTCCTATATGCAGAAATGGTTGACTAAATTTGTGCATTTCACAATTATGCGTAAAAGTACATCTGTAAAAAGCAGTTCTCATAATTTTTTTTCGATTGTAATGATCATTTTTTTCTTAAGGTTTTAGTTCAGGAAATCTTACTATATTGTAAGTTAGAATTCTCTAAAATTTTGTTAAGATTCGACTGATGACCATTTAAATCGATTTTCCCTATAGTAGTATTTCATGTAATTACTTGATGCATCTGGTGCAGTAAATACTTATTCACTGAAGAAATTTCCCAGTCTGTAGAGTGTGAACTTTTACTAAGAAAATCTTCTTCACAATCATTTTCTCGAATAGAATAATTTGAAACGTCATTTGCAATCTTTTGCAGTGAAACACGGATCAGATGTACGAATGAATCTCCTCGGACCTTACAGAGCCAATATCCCCGAATGTTTGGTCTTATAGAGCAAGGTCACAAACCTGGAAACTAGAAGAAGAATTCATTCCCTAGGACTAAAAATATAATTGGTGTGATGTGATGAACATGTTGAGCAGTCTGTGAGACCACACATACCCTGTTACTGGAAAACATCAATATTGGTAATTTAATAAATTTGCAGTGAAATTCAATAAGTTACTAAGTTATATATTTATTATAATAATTTGCCAATGAAATGATACGTTTGTACAATTTGTCACTGTTTTTTTCATAAAACATTCAGTTAACGAAGTTATTTTAATATACTTCCATGAAAACTTACTTTAAACACTATAATAACAGTGGGCTACTCAAATTATTGTTGGAGACTATATTGCTTTTATGGATTTTATGAATAAATATTTTGTGAGTACTTTTAATATATTAATTATTCTGTCAAAAATGGATTTTTCATGAGTTGATTGCATGTGTATTAATGTTGCACTTAAAAGCAGTACGAGGTTATTGGTGACGACCCCTCTTAATTTTGAGTCTTGGTCAAGCGACGATAATACCTTACCTGGTACTGCAATATCATTTGGGATTTGATACTTTTCAAATAGCAAGATAGATTATTTTGGAAATAAATTTTGTTGTTAAAAATGTTTGTTATATGTAATTTTTTTAAAAAAAATATTTTGATTCATAAAAATATCTCCAACGCAGAACCTTGAAATTTTGG
>BMAW01132397.1:3466-18595 GCA_019974015.1 Nephila pilipes | reverse complement strand
TGTGTGTGTAAAGTAACTTACTTTTAACTATGACTATTTAATTAATTTTTAAAATAACAGTCGAAGCCAATTTCATCTTCATAGAATTATTTTATTGTAGCGGATACAGAGACCTTTTCCACTCCACGGGTATTGCACAACTCCGCTGTTGGATACAGATTATGACAGCATGAGCGTAAAAGCAAGAGTGAGCAAGAGAAAGAGTTTCGCTGTGTTTTGCATTATTTATCAGGGAAATTTCATCATAAACGTCAGAGACGACATGGTATGGATGGAAGGATTTCAAGGGAATCTAAATGCAGATTTAAAGTCTGTTAGAGATCATCCCTACAAATCTAAAACGTAGGATCTGCTGACTTTGCAGATTTTAAAAGCCCGTGATTGCATAAATTAAACTTAAAAAGAAATCGTAACAGGAAATAAGAATGAACACTATCTTTTAAAGGAGAGAATGGGAAAAATTAGGAAATTAAGTTATTATTGCGGGAAATTAATAGGAATTGTTAAATCATTACACACACACACAGACATATATAAACATAAACTATTCATATATGCAGATATTTGGACATTATGCTGAGCTCAAATATTGGATCATAGACTTTGAAACTGCAATCCATACCATGTAATTCTACTTAACTGTCCATTTTGTTACCTGGTGAATAACTTATTTTCAAAGATTAAAATTATAAGTTATAACAATTGAATTTAGTGTCAGGAAAATAGTCAGAGAAAAAAATCAGAGTTCAATGTAAATTATAGGATTTATTAATGCAACTATGTAACAATTTATTTAATCCAGTTATGAAAAGATTCCATGATGTTTAAAACTCGTAATGTTTACGATGCTATAGATTATTGTTTGCAATTGTTTTTTTAAACATATATAGCTAGAAAGGTATAAATTTCTATTTATAATAGAAAGTGTTAAATATATGAAATAGTGTCAAATAGTAACAAGAATTAAGCAAATATTATCTTTTTTTAAGTTTAATCTTTATTATTTAAGTGGTATAGATTGGGATAAGTAAAATTCTTATTTAAGCTAGTGTTCAAGTCTATTTAATTTGAATAAGACAAATATATGTTAATGAGAAATTCATAAATAATTCTAAAGACGCAATTCATGAATAGTTTAAAGTTAATTTTGTAATCTGGCTACTTGGGGAAACTTCCCTTAACTAACATATAGGTTTATGGTAGTTAAGGAAGTCTCTTTTCTTTAACTAACTGAATTTTATGAACTCAGATAATTTATTTATTTAAGGAAAACTCTGAATTTCATTCTTTTTGAATTTATGTTTAAGTTTCCAGCTCTTTTTACAACCAAATTAAACATGTTTACGCAAATTAGGTTAAACCTTAGAAATGTCGTAAATAGATTATATCGAGTCGTACAAATGTGATAGAGAAAGATTACAGATATATAAAAAGGTTACGAGATAATAGAATTATTGTGTTGTTGAAATAAAAAAAAAGTTTTAAGACTTTGAATAGTGTGCGCGAGTTACTTGTGTGCCTGTATGATCTATAGGAACTAGAACCCGACTCTATCGGGTCGAAGTTTTCTCTGTTGTGGATAACCTCGTATCATTGAAGATCTAGGTGAGAATAATCTTTGATATTTATAGAAGTTGTTATTATTCGCTTGGAAGTGCAAAAAACTAGCAGAGAACATTCCTCTGTTTAGAGAATAATAAATAACACTTCGGAAAAGGTTATCGACTATTTTTTGGACTGCTTTGGTGTGACTAATTTAATTACTTTGTCTGTGCTTTGAATTAAAATTTAGAGTGACAGATGAGTCAGACTACATAAATATACCACATTTTTAATATAAACTTGTCAGCTTTTTGTAGTATCGAAAGTGGCGATCAAGAAAAGTAGCAATGTTAATAAATGGAGTTCTGAATTACAATTCTATATGGAGCTGAGCAGCAAATAAAAATTCGTGATATATGGAGGGGGATGAAAACGAAATGAGGCAAAATATATAACTTCGCAAACAGACTCTTAGAATATGGTGAAATAGCTTATATAAATGTGTAGAACATAAACTTTGAAGTAGAGATTCGAAATATTCATCTTTCTTTGGATTTTTTTATATGTAAAAAAAAAATTCAAACATTCTGATTGAAATATGAAAAGTCTGTTTGGCACGATCTAGAGAGTAATCATACGAGGAAATATCTCTTTATATTTAACAAAATATTTAATATATTTCATTACAATGCATTTTGTTCCGAATAAAATCATAAATTACGGTACATATTTATTAACAAAATATTTTAATTATATATAATACAAAATTATTATTAACAAAATTTAGGAATAAAAAATAATGTCTTATAAATAAGTAACATTTCGCATAAAGTTTTCCTATTGGTTCTTTAGAATGCAAATTGTCTTTTTTGAGGTTTAAATTTCAGTAACACTTCAACATACAAGCGTATTTAATACATCACCGGAACTTATTAAAGATAAATATAATACACACGAGATTTTTTTTTTAATACTGGCAGACGATTGATATACAATTTTATAATGAACTTACTTTAATTCACATTGTAAATACTGGCGTACAAACTTTGGCATGGTTCAAAACTTTAAAAACTTTTTTCTCAAATTTTAAATCGCTCAAATGAGACATAATTTTTTATACATGATTGTTTTGGATGACAATACGATAATTTAATTATAATTAATAAAAATAATTGATAAAAACTAATTATTTATAGAATTAAATTTCTACTCATAGCTCCAATTGTTTGCAACGTGAAACAGTTGAAAATAGAAACCGGAAAATTAAACTATCCCCTTGTAAGATTTTAAGGTATGAAAAAGTTATGTTACACAAAGTATGAAGTTTGAAAGAAAACCCATGTTTAAGAAACTCGTTTTTTACTGGTGTTATAACCATATTGGAAATAATAAGTTATATAAAATTGAAATAATAGTCCAGCACGATTTTTATTCTCATACGCTTATTTATGTAGTCTCTTGCATCTGAAATCAAACGACCCAATATGGAATGGTGCATGAAAGGAAACTGTTCCACTAAAAGTAAAACTAGGTTATCTGATACAACCCCACCCCTCTCTACTGTCTTTTGGGATTCACAAGGTATTGTGTATGTTGAATTTCTTCACGACCAAAGTAGAATTATTGCATTATGCTTATGTGATACTTTTGGAGGAAGATAAAGCACATTAGTCCAAAGGACATTTCACTGAGATCCGCACTGTCTGCTCATATCTGCACAAAACTATAAGACTCTCCATTTGTTTCTGCGGCGGTTCTCTTCAACAACAACAATACTCGTTAAAATGTCTAAATAACTAGCCCGAGGTAGAATCCGTTTTGGCTTAGTTGATAAGAGCTGTGATGAAACGACTGAACAACTGCCGTTTACCTCCATGGGGTAGAACCTCTCTCTTGTCCACTCCATGGGCCGTGTAACAAACCTCTCTCTTGTCCACTGGTCCCAACACCTCCTCACAGTAAAATCAGAATGGCTTAGGTGGTAAGCTACTTTCCGAGCTGACCACCCGGTTTCCATCTTGCCTATGATTCTTCTGCTTTCGAACTCTGGCAGGTGCTCATATTGTATCTGATGGCGGTGTAATAGCATTTCTAGTTAAAAAACGTTCCTCTGCAACAAATTAAATACACGCAAATAAGATCTGTTAATTATATTATAATCCAAGGACAACGGTGTTCAATGCCTACTGGTGACATTATGCATTGCGAAATCACGCAGCATTTCTAATCATTTACATATCTGCCTGACACGTACCTTCATGCCAAGTTTCGTAAAAATAATCTTACCCTTACTTCTTGATGCTCAAATTTTTATGGGAATGAGTGTAATTGTGTGTGCGTATGTGTTTGCAGTTTGGTTTAATTTCTTCTCTGAACAGAATTTTAAGTCAAAATGATCATTATAATATTATGTTCCACGTTTACATCGTTAATGCATCTGAGTACCACTTTTAATGACTTTGTTTGATTAATTGCACAGGGAGAAGATACCAGGAAATGTTAACTTATTAAAATGAATTTTCCATTATATTTCGTATTTTAATTGAAGTGCTACGATAAAAGTTCATGAAGTACCCGTGTTAGGAATAAGAATTGGGTAATTCTGTAATATTTCTTTTTGGGAAGTTTGTGAGTATGATGCCTTTCGCATCCCAATAATTCTTGGCAATAATTTTTCCGTCAATGAAATCGTCTTCGCCTTCTTAGGAATAGATTCACTAGAAGCTAGAAGCAACCCATTGTTTTCATTGCGCTTCCTTTGCGGTGTGTGATAATGATTCTAGGTCTCGTCGACGGTGACAACTGACAACTTGGCGTGGCAGCAATGAAGTCGTCAAAGACAGATTCTTTTTGAGCCCTTTCGAAAACTTGAACAAAATAACTGACCGAAGCTGAGAGATAAGAGGAAAGCATATTTATTAAATCAACATGCTTTCATTTATAATAATTATTTGGTGAGCCTGTCAAAAAGAAAACTATATTAAAGCTAGTTCGAGAATTGTTTTGAGGGAATATTGAATATGTTGAATGGGAGATATCGCTTCAACATTGAAATTCCAAAGTGTTTCAGATTTACTGAATCCTGATGTGTTGTTTTTGATTATAAAACGTATTTATAAAAAAGTATCGATTGATTAACTTCAGAAGTATTTTTTGAAATCTTTTGAGTCCTTTTCTGAGTTCTTAAAAACGTTTTTGGTTGTTTAAGCATTTTAAAAATGCATCTTTGGAATTATGATATATATAAAATTGATTAATCCAGTTATCTTTAGGGCAATTTTTACATTTGGAAAAATTTATAATTTAATCAACTCTCCCATTTTTTTTTAATTATTAATTTTATTTATATATAATTCCCTTTTACGTCATAATAGTGTATATATAAGTCCTTTTGAAATATTTCAGATTATTGTTCCACGTTATTTATTTGACTCATATATATTTCGTGGACCATTTCAGCAATTCTTAGGACTGTATATGTTATGTCTCTTTAATCGCAACAATAGAACAAACGAAAATACCACAAGTCTCTTTCTTTTTAATAGTTTTTTCGATTTCTTTGCTGAATCTTGTGGTTTAATTTAAACAGTTTTGAAGTAATCATTACCTTGATCCTTTTATTGGTATTTAGAGTCCTCCTGGTACGTTTTACTTTATTTTCTCCAATATTTATGTCCTCTTACAGACAAATTTTAAATTATAGTAATTATTATAACGATGAAAAAAAATAAGTTTTTGTACAAGAGAACAAACACGTTAGGACTTTTTTTTTCTCATTTATGTTTTTCCGAGTTCTATATGGTATTTAATGGATCATTAAAAGTTATTTTAGCAGCATCGTTATCAAAACTCTTCTAATGGGTTTGAGCCATTTAGGATATTTTAAATCATTTTCCCAAATTCAGGACGATATTGTATCAAACTTTCTTGAGCACTTTTGGCAATTTTTTGATTTTTTTTAAAAACGCGGGAGTTCGTAAACCACTAATGGAATATACATCGTTGTTTAATTTTCGGTTGCTAGTAATTTTCCTCACTTCCTTAGGAACTTTTATGGATCATTTTAAGCAACTTTCGAGTTTATTATGTGGACACTGCTTGAACCTATAAATAAGATCTAAAACTTGTCTTTTTACTATCGTGAGTTGTTTTGTTTTCGAAGCTTTACTTCAGTAAGTTGATACTGATAGTTCACTGGAACGGATTGTTGGTACGGATAGTTCATTTGTTCAGTGGCGATTGGTGCCTTTGGTAACATGGGGTGACGCAATCACGGGATCCTTAGTGAATTTTACCTATTTTTTGTCCTTCTTATTATCATTCTTTTCCGTTTCTTCTTTACTTGCATTTAGATTTCGGTTTTGATCAATTATTTGTTTTTTAATAAATGAACAGGTTTTTAATGATGTTTCGTAAAAATGGCCTTTCCGCCTTGAAAGCAGATCAACCTGAAATAGTATTAAATTATCTTGGAATATTTTAGATAACTTTCCGAATTCTATTTTTCCATTCCAATTAATGTCGTTTTATATATTATTTCAGAGTTATTTTACGATTTTCAGAAATTTTAAGAACTCATTTCTTTTAATTGATTAACAGAATGACGAATTGTAACTTGGCTTTCTTCTTTTCAATCATTTTATCGAATTTCTTAAGAAATTCGAATTTCTTTCTCTTCCCCGCGAAATTTTTAGCTATCTTTATAATGACAAAGAACTTCATTTATATCAATAAATTTATGATATAGAAGGCTTGGAAACATGATAAATATACTACGAAAAAAGAATAACATGATATATATTCATTTCTTTGCATTTATTTATCATAATGAAAATAATAGAGTAAAAAATTTATTTAATTAATTAAAACAAATTCACAAATTCTTCATTGAAAAAGATTAATTCAATCTTACTCCGAAATGTGTCTAAAAATTCTTTAAGTTATGAGTGATATGCACAGATAAAAGAGTAACATTTACGTTTTCAGACAATTTAAAATAGAATTTATAACATAAAGAGTTCTAAATAGATTTTCAGACAATTTAAATAGAAGAAAACATCTCTTTTTTAGTGGAGAAATTTTGTTGAAACAGAAATGTATTATATACAAGACAACCATAACTATTTGCTCATCGATTTATAATCAGAACTTGGAACTACGTTACTTTCTCTCTGCGAATATTAAGCGGATACATTATTTCATTTTGTTAATAATTCATACCAAGATAAGATTTGAATCGATAACGTTCTCTTCGCTCAAAGCGGAAATTGGTTTGAATATTATTTGGTATCTAGTATCACAATACAATATAATTCATTCGTATTTTTCTGTACATAAAACTTATTACTTTATTCGGTTTAGAATTTAATCATTTTTCAAACAGTAACAATACGGGTGATTACAAAAATAATAAATTTAAACCATATTGTTAGATTATAATCAGATTTTGAAACTTCGTGTATTTCTCTCTTGGAATGTTATAAGCGGATACATTATTCATTATTTCATATATATCAAGGTAAAATCTGAATCGATATTGCTCCTCGCTCAGAGCGCAAAATGTTTCAGATGCAATTTGCTATCTCGTGTCACGTAATAATATAATTCAATCTTATTTCCTTATGATTGCATTTTTATTGTGATTATTTCTATAAACTTATCATTTTATTCAATTTAGAATTTCGTCATTTTCCAAACGATAACAACACAGGGAGGTATTATAAAATAGTATATTTAATCCAGATATCCTGACTCGAGCTCTTATCACAATGATTAGATTATCTGAATTAAATGTACTATTTTTCAAAAAGTATTACAAATATAGGAATGAAAATACCTGAAAAAAAATAAAGTTTTTTTTTTTTATTTTAATTTCAAACATTTACAAACCCTTCATACTTCTACGTTTCATATAAGACAATCCTTTCTACGGCCGTCCAGGTTCGAGTTCAGATGCCGCTAAGAACACTCTCCCCCCCCCCTTCGTGAAACGAGGTTGATTGTACGTTAAACGTGTCAATGCTCCAAGTCCTCCAATAGGCATGGTGTGGAGGTTTTGGAGAGTGAGGTGCCTGCTCACAACGGTTGGTTGTAGAATAGCCAGTTCCCAGCAAGAGAGAAATGTCCAATAAGATAGACATGTTGATTTCTATGTGATAAGAGCAAAATTGTCTCACACCGTATCCATTACATGGTGTGAAATACTTAGTGTACCATACACATCATTAGCTATCACGTTCCTTAACCCTTTCGGGACAGCTGGTATGTTGGCGAGACAGAGCGATTTCTCTCACACACCCAACTGTCGTGTAAACATGTCAATCTAAGAACGTTTTAATCCTTTGATGGTTAGAAGAATCTATAGTTTTCACTCCCATTTTATGCAGAGTGTTAGGATCGAACAGTCGCTGACAGTGGCAGTCTCCCAGTTGCTTGTCAAAATATAATCTTTTGCTGATGGTGTTACAGATAATTCGCCCACTTTTTAAAGGATAGTCTTTAAATTATTAAGAGCGGTATATGAATGTAACATTTACAACAATTGTAACCGGCACTCTTAAACACTTCAGTAAATGATTAATATTATAAATATTAGCTTATGAAACATTAAATTAAAGAATCTAAATAAATACTTGTAATTTTAAACTTTATGACACATTAAATTTTTATATTTACCTCAAACTTGTGGAATACCCTTTAAAATTATATATATATATATATATAAATATATACTGAAAATTTATGAAAGAATAATTTAAAATATTTAAAAAGACACAAATCCAGAAAGAAATGTAAAAATGAAAGAAAAAATAAATGAAAATATGGAACCCAGCAAGTCAAAAAGCAATATCGGGCTGAGGACCGAATAAGCGGGGTTAAACTAGTTTAATGGTACCAACCTTCCCCCTTTGCTACTTGGTAGGCTGAATTGGGAAATCCAAATTACAAAAGAGTTCAATGATTAAAAATGCAAAAAATTTCAACGATAAAATTTACAAAATAAAATCTATAATTCTGAAAATTATCAACAAATCAAAATATAAAAATTACTTACAAAATTCAAAGAAATAAAGATTCAAATATGTGAGTAGTAAGACGGAATTTTCTTTAAGCTTCAAGATGTATATCACATACTCAAAATGAAAAAAATATAACACATCATCACCATATAAATTGAAAAAAGATTTAAATCATTGTTTGATTGGTAATAAAATGTAAAAGGATGCAAACAATTGGTTGGTAATAAGTTATATGGTAGAGGAGTATAACGGTCCAGAGAGTGAATAAAAATGTAAGCTGTGTAAATGTAAATAAGTAAATAAATTCTTCACGGCTAGACCACTAACAAGCCGACTTTGTGGACCTATTGTTGTGTGGTGAATTTGAAAATGGATCACGATTCGCAAAGATATTTAATATACATCTTACTTTCTTTATCGTTACATAGATGATTTAATTATTTTAGGTAAAACTGAGGAATTTAAACCAAATGTTTCTGTTTTATCCTATATCTCAAATTAAAATAAATTCTAATACAGTAGAATTTCTAGTTCTTTTGCAAATTGCTGACAGTAGACTAATTAGTAATATTTATGATAAAGAAAGATTCGAATTCCATGTAATCAAAATTCTTTTGGAACCGCATCACACTGATCTATTTATAGAATATTTTATTACACTTTTATTACTTAACTAACAAATTAACCACATAAAATAGAGCAGTTTAATAAGATTAAAAAGTCTTCAACAACTGTTTAGATCATGATTATCCAATAAATTTCTTAAATTATATACATCACAAATATATTAAACATCTTTTGAATCGTGATCCATTTTCAAATCCACCACACAACAGTCCACAAAGTCGGCTTGTTAGTAGATCAGTCGTGAAGAATTTATTCATTTATTTACATTTACACAGTTTACATTTTTATTCACTCTCTGGAGTATTACACACTTTTACCATACAACTTATTACCAACCAATTGTTTGCATCCTTTTACGTTTTATTACCAATCAAACAATGATTTAAATCTTTTTTCAATTTATATGGTGATGACGTGTTATATTTTTTTCATTTTGAGTATGTGATATGCATCTTGAAGCTTAAAGAAAATTCCGTCTTACTACTCACATATTTGAATCTTCATTTCCTTGAATTTTTGTAAGTAATTTTCATATTTTGATTTGTTGATAATTTTTAGAATTATAGATTTTATTGCTGAACTTTTTTGCATCTTTTAATCATTGAACTGTTTTGTAATTTGGATTTCCCAATTCAGCCTACCAGGAATTATAGATTTTATTTTTGTAGATTTTATCGCTGAATTTTTTTTTTTGCATCTTTTAATCATTGAACTCTTTTGTAATTTGGATTTCCCAACTCAGCCTACCAAGTCGCAAAGGGGGAAGGTTGGTACCATTAAATTAGTTTAACCCCGCTTATTCGGTCCTCAGCCCGATATTGCTTTTTGACTTGCTGGGTTCCATATTTTCATTTATTTTTTCTTTCATTTTTACATTTCTTTCTGGATTTGTATCTTTTTAAATATTTTAAATTATTCTTTCATAAATTTTCAGTATATTTATTTCATACATTCTTTTGGTTGCTTTGCGCCTAATTATGTGTGGATTTTTTGAATAATGATATCTTTATGATTTGGATTTAATATTTGCATATATATATATATATATATATATATACAGAGAGAGAGAGAGAGAGAGAGAGAGAGAGAGAGAGAACAACAACTAGATGAGAAACATTTTTGCTCATTATGCATACAATTTCATAGTAACCGTACTACCATTTGTATCCTATCAAACTAAGTAAATTTTGGGAATAGATATCATTTGTAACAAAAACAAGGCAGGATGATATACGTGGAAGAATTCAGATCGTTTGCGCGCATTGGATAAATATTTCGCTTTGCGAGTATTCCTCGGTTGCAACCATTTGGGTCGAGATCCTTCAGACGAGCGGAATTCATGTGCACACATTATGATGCGTTATTGAAATGTGAGTTGTGCTCGTTCAAAATCTTCAAAGGTTTAAAAAACCAATACTTCAGTCGCAAGATCGCATTATCTATAGATAGGATTTGAGATACGCGTGTTGATTTGACCTCTTACTCTAAATGAAATAAAGAGGATTTACTCTCAAGAGGATTTTGATTATAAAAACATAGTGTAAGAGCCAAATTCTCGACATGCAGTCTTCTTGATAGGTCTTTAAATAAACTCGCGGTGCTTGTGGAAAGTTGGCAGATGATTTTTAGTTTTTTCTAGAGCAATGCTTGTTTGGGTTTACAATCCAGTCTAATCGAGAGTTAAACCTTGTAAATCCGAATTTTTTCTAATCTGAACTAGTGTATGGCGCAAATTATGTAGTATATTTATAAAGATGAACTTTGAGATGCATTTGTACGTGAGCTGATGAGGTGATTCTTCTACATTTTTCTTTTTCTATTTAGTTACGAATCGGTGCTAAATGTTGGTGCATTGTATTGATTTTCTTGCATTTGTAAACTCCGTTTTTAGTTATTTTTGTCTTTTAGGATATCTTTTCGTAGAGTCCTAGTTTTTTTTTTTTTTAATTCTATTTCTACAGTAATTTTTAGTTTCAATGTATCGTATAAGTGGTGGGGGCCTTTGACAATATACTGGCCCAATTCTAGAGTTAAGTATTAACATTTTGGCAACAGTTAAATATTATTGTATATACGGGGGAAAGTAGTATAATATTGTGGGCTACAAAAGCTATTTTGACTCATTTTTTATGCTTTTTCGTCATACTTCTAGAGCAGCAAAAAATGAAGCATCAATAAAGAAAGATACATCAATATTTCGATATGACCAGCTGATTTCTCACACCTTAACATTACAAAAACTGTTTATGCTTATCTTTTTAGGAAAATGTATGTACATGGGAGATAGTATTATTTATTTGAAGGGCTTGAGAATAACATTTATGCCGCATGAGATGTTATTGATACTGAATATTTAAAAAAAAAGTTTGCCAGATAGAATGGCTCTTAGTCTCAATAGGAAAGGAGGTCGCAAAGGATTAACCCAAAGAATAACTATAAAAAAAAGGATTAAAATTGAACGATCCTTATAATTTTGAACTTGTTAAAAACATAGATTCAGTCCTTTTTTGGCGTACTGCCAGGCTTGATTTTAAAAATTGAGCCAAAACGGAGCCAAATGAGCTATTTTCAAACTCGAAGCTGTTACAACAGGAAACAAGATGGCCTTTTGTCGGAAAGACAAAAAACGTAGAAAAGTTGTGTTTTTCTGGAAACATGTAAACTTTATAAATACATTTAAGCCAACGAAAAACGTGCGCGATTTTCAAATTCGAAATTGTTTCCACAGGAAACAGGATGATGTCGGAATGTTACTTTTCCTAAAGCATTGCTGTCGTAAAAAACATGTAAAAATGAATTGATTAAAAAAAACCTTGAAAAGTATTGAAAAAGAATAAGAAGAAAAATCTCTCATCTTTAACCTTTGATGATGATGATCGTAAAGTTCTTTTGATTAGGTAACGATGAAACTGATATTCGGGGGTGCAATCCGATATTATAATGGAAGTCTGACTACCGACCACATTTACCATAAAAACTCGCGATAGTCATTGTTTGCAAACCATGAATAGTTTTTCTAAAACAATTTTTATGCTATTTTTCCTCCTTTCCGCCACACCATTCGCAGCTTCGGTGCGGCTAGATAACGATGAAACTGATATTCCGCCTGGGAAGTGCGATTTTATAAAGGACGCTTGACTACGGACCACGCTGATCAGAAAAACATTGGTGAAAGTCGCCAGTTATCGCGTTTACAGTAAGGTTGCCAGAAAAATGGTACCAAAAGATTAGTTAACCATTTGGCGAAATACTGCAAATCAAAAGGTTTCGTTGCTGAAAAGTAAACTAAAATAGGATCCACGCAAAATATGCTTCGTCTGTATTTTTCTTTTGTCAAAAACAAAAATTACGAAAGTTTATGAATATTGTCTATACATGTAATTTCAATTAATATAAATTATATGTATTTCATTAATAGTTCCCAGTGTGTGTGATGTTAAAATAAAATATCTGCTGTTCTTATAATTATGATATCAGGTGTATTTGCTTGAAAATAGAACATCTATGTTAGAAGTTATCTAAATTATTAGAAAAAACGACAAGCGAGGAAAAAAACGAAATTGAGAAAAAATGATAAATTTTTGCCTGTAAAAATAACCGAAAAAAAAGAACGAAAGCAGATTTTTCATAGCATTTAATCAAATTTGATAAGTGACTGAGTACTATAATGATGAACTTACTATTCCTTAAGAACCAAGAATGAAATTAAATTCAGGAATTTATTGTCATTGCTGTGAAATTTTATTTTCTGATTCATTTTCTTGTTCTTCGAAATAAACTCATAACCCCCTATAAATTATTCAGTGCATTTTTCGAAAAATGGAAGGAAACGAACAGAATTATTTAATTCAAGCGAATTTGCTAATTACATCCTTCCATTTAATAGAAAGAATTAAAATAAATGGAACAGAATTAGCTACATATATTTCAAAGAAAAAGGAAGCTGAGGTAATCTATATGCAAATGAATTACTAGTCTCGCAATTGAAATATGGGACTGATTTCTAAAGTGTCTTTTATAAAATTGCTCGGCGCAATGTCTTATGGGTGCAAAGAGCTTTCGAGTTAGTTGGGGAAATTTTAATTATCTGTACTACTGCATTTACTCCTGTCAAGATACTCAATTTAATTCAAAATGTACTTTAGAAAATGAAACTTTTGGTGAGTGAAGCATATCTTAACTATTCCGGTTTAATAATCCGCTTTGGTTAATTAAACTCTTTGATTACAGCTCAGCTCGTCTGAAATAATTAAGGTGAAAAATAAGCATTTTTCGATAAGTTTTCATTCCTAAATATGGGACAATGAAGCTATTCACTATTTTAGACACTTTTCGTTAATTTGACTTATAAATATAATGAGCTACATTAATGGAAATAAATTTTTCTTTTCATAATTTGAAGAACTGATTGTAGAAATTTATAAAGTGCATAAGGAATTATCTGATATTCCGAACTTAAGAAAATACAGTATTCTAAAAATGACCACATATTGAAAGCAATTTTGGTGTCTAATTTTATTTATATAACGCTTCTATGTGTTCAAATTTCATGGCCTTAGCTATATTGTTAAGCGAATTATATAAATTTTCTTTAACAATGTGCCAGCTTATTTCATTGTCTTTCAAAACTTTTAAACTGTTTTTTCTCGGCTTTTTATTTTTCATAACGGTCATGCGTATAAAATGTAAAGCCTTCATTTTTGTAATCTGAACAAGTTTTTGATATTTTTTCTGTTGTTTCAAATGATACATTTGATAATTTGGGCATGAAATAAGAATTTAGATAATTCGTTATATTTTTTTTCCAACTCCACAAAATTAGATATAGCTATTTCTTATTGTTTTTCGCAGTATCTGCTAGAAATAATTTGTAAGACTGTAAATAATGCTAGGGTAACTAAGCCTATGCAACTGTGAAATGCAGGAATATATACAAGTAGTGTGGTTCAAATGGTACCCAATTTGTCGTCAATTTTGGAGAAGGGGTTGTAAATATTCTTTATAAAAAAGCTTTAATTATCACTTTCAATAAAACTTTAATTATTACTCATAAATAACCAAAAATATCATGATAAATTATTTTCCTTTTCAACTTATTCTTATGCATATATGAAGTTGTAAATTACAACTATTAATGCTGGTTTCGGGAAGCCGAGAATTGAAGTAACTCACTATATGGTGAAAATCAGTCACCCGAGCTCTACAATGATGAAGGTCAATGAACTCTGGGGAAAATGCACAACTCTGAAGAATAATTATGTAGAGAAGTGTTAAGAATATAACAAATAAAATTTCAAATATTTTATTTCAAATATTTTAGCAATAATTAAAGCTGTACAGTGCTCAATGATAACTAAAACTTCACGATACTGTGGGTTTCTTCAAACTAAGATTTATTGAAACATGAATAGCTGTCATTTACAACATAAGGAACAAAAAGATAAATTAGTTTATAGAACAAATTATTTTCCAGATATCTCGATTATTTCTTACAGTGATAGATAAAACTTTAAGAAACTCTCTCGTGTACTAGAGATCTTGCCCCAATGTCGTAGATACAAAAATAAGCCCTAACCTTTACACTCTACGTAGAATATGTATATATATATATATATATATATATATTGTGTGTGTGTGTTTGTGGGAAATAATTTTCAACTTTAAAAATTTTAAATGTAGAAAATATGTTAAAAAGTAGTTATCTAATAAATAGCACAATGTTAATATTTTACCTATTATATGTCGTTTAAAAAAAGCATTTTAATGAACAATTTAAAACAGGTAAATAAATATTTGATCTTTTTGTCAAAAGAAAATAAACACATCAGATATATGATTAATCATTACTTTGGTCTCTCAAATACCATTTAATTTTTTGTACAAAATAATCCAGGCGTAGAAAAGTTCTTTCAAATTTCAATGCTTGTTGATTTATTAATTA
>BMAW01132391.1:446526-524555 GCA_019974015.1 Nephila pilipes | reverse complement strand
GGAAAAAATCTTTCAACAAACGAATTAATCGTGGGGGGGGGAGGAGAGAGAGAAAGAGAGAGAGACAGAAGGGGTGGTAATCAGTTATGAAGTCAGACTGGTTTGGTTGTTGTTAACAGCGCAGTGAATGCGTACCAGTATTTGGGTAGGATGATACAACTTGTTGCCATGCACTTTATGGCCATTAATGGTATCTTCCATCAGAATAATGCTCGTTTTCATTTTGGAGTCCTTTAAGACACACTTTGAAAAATTTCACAACATTCGAATGGCCCAAGTGCTCCCCATACTTGTCTCCAATAGATAATGTATGGGATGCCACGAGTGGGAAGCTTAAATTAGCATAAGCACTCAACACAAACAATAGATGATCTGACGACACAAGTAATGCACGCAGGGAACAACAACCCCAACAAGACATTCAAACAATTATTGATTCAAAGCTTGCATGAATACAAGAATGCATTCGAGCCCATGAGGGCCATAATTCATTTTAATATTAGTATAAAGCAGAAATAAAATGACTTGAGATCATTTCTTCAAGATATAATCGTCCCATATCTGCAATGTTTAATGAAATTCATTAAAGCCACTAGGTTGTAACACTTTCAATTTCCGCCAGTACATTTCACTAAATTTTTCGAAGAAGATTTCATAAATAATCATAACTTCAAGATCAATTTCATTTATGGTACCAAAACGTAAATATCATACTCTTTTTTTTCGAAGACAGTTTATCGCAATACTTAATACTAATAAACAATCATAATTTCAGAATTAATTTCTTGGGTAGTATTTATTCATAACCATTGTAGTATTTTCATATATAGTAAGATATACATGATACAAAATTCATTTTGGCATCAGATAGAAAGAAAACAGTTCTCTTTTTGTGTATATGTAATTTTCTATTCAGTTTAATGTAGAGTGTAATTCAATATTCTTATGCTACACATTGTCTAAATGTTCATTTTCCTCAAAAAATAAAGTTTATTCCTTTTTTCCGGTTTCCATCACATATAGATAAAAGACTTACATCTCCTACTTTTCTAGTTCTTCACTAATTTCCCGATTTGTTTACATCATATCACGTAAAGACAAGACAATTTTTTAATATTTATTTATGAGTGCTCTACTTTCATAAAAAAAATACCTGAAAGGGTAGTAATAAATATTTTTACATTCATATCTCGATATAAATATGTTCATGATAATCTTCATTTTAAAAAAGGGGACACAAGATTAAAATGTTGCGATAACGCTGTTTGCGAAAATAAGAAAGATGTCTAACAAACAAGAATGAAATATTTTCCTCCCCTTTTTAAAATTACAATAATTACTCTGTTTATACATGAGTAAGGGTCGCGCAAATGAAAGTGAGGCTGTTGTTTGACAAAGGATTTAAAGGTAGAAGCGTGTTAAATGCACATAATAAAGGATTATACATATAAGGAACATAATGACTATACACAATAGCTTTGTAAATTGATACAGTAACTTGGCGGCTCACGAGATAACGCATATTCTGGATGAAAAACCTCCGTGATTATCCGAGGAACTATTTTTCGACGACAATCCGAATTGCATTGTCGTTTGCGAATGCTGTCTTTTCAGAACTTTCCTGATTGGTCGAAGACATGGTAGTTGCAAGGTGAGAAGTCAAGGCTATGCAGGATGATATTCGAGGTTTTCTCTTTGAAATCGCCGCAATAAATCTTTGTATCCAGTAGCTACATTAGCACGGGCGTTATCATGCAACATACCATTTGGACAATATACAAAGTCCAAGATTCGTGATTGCTGTTTTCATTTTTTGTATGGTGAAGCAGTAACTGGAAAAGTGGGGGACTATAACTTTCAATGAGAAATGATGAACAGTTTCTTTGATGTTGGACAATGCTGATATTTTTGTATGTAGTAATTCAATGATTTTGCCTCTCCAGATTGTCTACTGCACGATTGTTTCTTGGGTGATAACCAAATGCGCTCGATCTGGTAGAAGCCAGTCATCCAAACCGGTTCGTCCTCTTTGAAACAATAATTGAAACAATAATTTGTGTGATAGACACTCCATTCCATACATACTTTGCTGGCTACAATAAATCTCAATTTAATTCGCCTTATTCGCAGTAAAAATTTTACGACTGGGCGTTGACTACATTTGGGGGCATCCATGTTCTGTTGGGCAGCGATTACCTTGCTTTTACGTAGTCACAGAGAGAACTAAAGCATTCCGACGAGATCGCCTGAATTCCCACCACTCAGAGCGCTCTTGGCGTATCCATTAGGTTCTGCCTTTTCACGCGACAGCGCATTGTGACAGTCCAATTTTCGTTTGGTCGACACTTTTATATTTTAAATCTATCCCAAACTATATTACTTCCTACAAGTTTACATCGCACCTACAAAAGGTTAATTGGAAGTTCATTACATTTCTTGCAAGTACAATGGATATCTGCAACAAATATTAGGTTTGCATGGAATTAATATGCAAACACTTTTTACTGCTTCTGTTTTTGTCTTTTAATAGTATGCTAATATATGTCTTTTTTCCTTAAAATTAATCTGAACGTTCCTTTGGTAATCCACCAATTATTGACTTTACAAAGCACACAATCAGTTGTAACGACAAATTATAATCCCAGCAATAGTTTATATGAAACTGCTATAATAATACATACTAGTTAATCCTCAGAGAGTAAAATTTTTAATTATATTGGTGTTTAAGACGTTAATTCTTCAAATATATTAGGAAATATAATCATTTTTTAACGGAATGAGTGACGGATAGGGTTTAAGGCGCAAGAGCCAAATCTGGCTAACATGCGCCAAACATTTGTTTTAAATTTACTCTGGAAAGAAATAAAAAAGGAGAAATAAAAGTAAAAATTAGCCGACAAGGAGGACCAAAAATTGATAAGGATTATTAGGGAGTCCTGATGTGCGTCCCCCGGGTTTACCAAAGACAGTAAACTCCATGAGAAAGGAAAAGATAACTAGAGTACCTCGGGATCATATCGACAGTATTTAACAAAAAAAAAAGTAAGCCCTAGAAATAACGAAATGCAAGCATAGTATAAAAATGATTTTTTTTCCTCCATTTGACTATACCGAAAGCACACGCTTGTGGACTTCCAAAAAAAATCTATTCTAATCTGTGCATGCTATTTTCACTCAACGAAAGCTATTTTAAATTTATTTTTGATTCGAAATTAAAAAATACTTGTATTTCATACTATACATTCAAAGTATTTTATACAAATGATACGAAAGTAAAAAAAAAAAAAAAAAACTTTTCACCCATTGAATCTAAAAATATTCCCAAGCTGCAAAGCCTGAACACTGACATGTTCGAAATTCCCAGAAGATCCAATACAATTCTAATCGCTCGTACTCATCAGGAATGGCATCAGGTCAGTATAGCGAGGTCGAGCGTTAAGTAGAAACCTAGTAACACATGTCAGTCTGATGAAAAGAGCAATTAAATCTGACCTTGCCTCCAGTCATTGTTTCTTAATTTTTCAAAGACACGCGAGAGCCTCAAATCATAATCTGATCGGAGCATCCGGTGGGAGATCTCCTAAGTGGCCCAGATTTCGACAAACAATTGTGAGGAAAGAGTAAACTATTTTGTTCTCGAATAAGTAGCTTCGAATAAGAATTAAAGAAACGAATAAGCTAACTGGATTTCAGTTTATGGAAATCAAAAAACAGTTATCTCATTAATGAGAAGAAAATTTCTAAGGAATAATGCGAAAATAGAAATTAGTGTAAAGAAGGTCTAATGATCGGTCAGCTGAATTTCTTGCATTTATAAATATTTTCTAAAAAAACAGAGATCTAAGGTATAATCATGTTTAGCAGCTCTTATTTACTTGTCCAGTAATTTGATTATCCTTGAATTAATTCTCGAATCAATACTTTGAAAAATCAAAAATGCCTAATTTAAGATATTCGGAAGTTCATATTAGCACTATTTTAAAAATAGGGGGGGGAGGGGATTCTAGAAATTAGATAAGGAAAAATAGATTAATACAAAAATAAAAGTTTGAATTATGCGTAAAAATTTGATGATTAAATGAATAACAAAGATTTAATATTAAGCACATTTTACTCATAGTTTTCATAAATGTCTCTGGCAAAACTTTTATACAGACTTCCTAACTTGAACATCTATGATTGTTGTATGAATGGTATCAATTTAAATATATATATATATTGATCTTTGAGAGCCTATTTCTAAAGGTGTATTAAATTGAGTCAACCTATTTCTAAACCTATTAAGTCAACCTATTTCTAAACCTATTAAGTCAACCTATTTCTAAAGGTGCATTAAATTCTACGACACTGATATAATTCCTTCAAAACAACAATCCCCGTTAGCGAGCGATAATTGCTAGCGATATTAACTGATCGTTTTAGTAACGACGCACTAAGAAGCAACGGTGATAAGAACGAGACTTGGCTGGAAACATCTCAATCTTTATTTTTCCAAACCATTCCAACATAAAAACACTGAACCTGAGTAAATTGATCTTACGAGTCTCGTTACACGACGGATCTTTCTCGATATCTTTATTTAAACACACGTCTCGACGGACACAACGCCCGTCGCAAGCTCGCAACCATCGAATGCCTCAGCAAAACTGTCCACTAGAGATGAATTACATCTCCTTTTTTGTATAATTATATATGATTATGCGTTACATAATATCCAATTTGCACAGTTTTTTAAAATTTAAAAATATTCAATCACAACACATTTTTTCCCTGAAACATTTTTAAAAGCACATTTAACATTAAAGGGCTGGTGACAATGCATAAAAAGTATTCTCAGCATGAAGATCATAATTAAATCAAAAAGAAATTTGTGTGTGTGTGTGTGTGTGTGTGTGTGGATTTAAGGTGTAGGCAAGAGGCACTTGCCCACCAAAAACCCACCCCCTTGTTATAATTTCACGAACAGGAAAAATAACATACCTAAACAGGAAATCCAGACCAAATTTAAAAGTTCTTATTTTGTTGTTTTAATTCAAAGTTATTTGTTTTGTGTCCGATCACAGAAGCGAACTTTCTATCGTACTGTAAACTTTCAGTTCTCAATTTAAATTTGATTATTGAGTTAATGTTTACTTTATTTTTAGTTTAAGGTCTAATTAAGCATGAATAATAAACAAAATGTACAAATACAGTTAGTCTGATGAATTTTTTAAAGAAAAAAACATTAGGCCTTCGATGTTGATTTTTTCTGGATCCATCCACTTTACACATGCACACACACTTATACATACAATATATATAATATATATAAATTGGTATTGCGTTTCTTTTCGCTATTTGAAAAATTCCGATTTCGGAAACTTATTTTCCAGCATATGGTTTTAAAAAAAGTCTCTAGAAAACGTTAAAATTCTTGAATGCATATCGTAAACATTTAAACTTCTTTGGTTTGGCGTACCTATGCCAAATAATTTATTCAAGTACCTATTTTTTTCCTTTCCACCCACTTAATAAAAAAGGACATTAAAAAAACCGGATAAACATTACTCTGATGCTCACAAGATAATTGAAACATAATGGATGGTCAAGTTCACTTACTTCGTGAGTATTACAACCCTTGAGGGGAACCTTGAGAAAGGTAGTTTCATTCTTCTTTCCGAAGGCGGTGCAATCGAGATCCCCGTATCTTTCAGAGACGTAGATGAGACCTTCGAATGGAATGCTCGTGGTCACCTTTACCATTATGTGCTGTGGGTCACTGTGGCAATCTACACTTACTGAAAGAAGCAAGGAACATCAATATAACATTTCAACTGTACTTCAAAAGTTTAAAACAAATATTCTTTGAAAACCGTAGTAATATTACCGACTTTTTAATCCGTAAAACGCATCTTCTCCAAAAACGGTTGAGAGAAGGTACATGTATATGACGAATAAACCCACATCTTGAAACATAACTTCCTCTCTTTTTTGTTTCAAAACATAAATAACCATACAAAACACATTCTTCAAGAGCTCAAAGTTTTCCGAATTAGAAAATGTATGATCTTCAGAACTCAAAGCATACATCATCAATCGCATAGCACACATTTTAAGTTTTCAACTATCAATTCCAACAAGTAACTCAAAAAAAAAAAAAAGATACAAATTTTTGGAATTCGTTTCGAAGCTCGTGAAGTCTTAAAAATACCTTAGTGCGTCCATTAAACTGAAAATATTACTTATTGAAACTCGAGGAATGTATTTAAAAAGTTTATTTATTTTTTCAATTCAGTCGATGATAAAAAGGAAGCGAGTAAAATTAGAAATCATTTTCTTTTGTTTTAAATACAGACCTCTTTAAACACACAGTACATTATTATAAAATTACAACAAACAAAATCTGCAATAATGTGCTCGCGAATTCTGGGAAATCATTGTTAGCAAACGCTGACAATGAAAAAAAATGACACTTCATTCATCTTTCTATTTCTTTTAAATTATTTTTTCGAGCTCGTCATAGTTTTGATGAGTCTAAAAAGTATTTTTGATATAATAGTTTTTTTTAGCAAAAGTAAGGGGGAACTAACTGTTAACTTTCCTACTTAGAGCCTGCCTCTAGAGGGCGTTCATTTGTAAAGGGAGAGAGTGTGATGTCACACGATCCCCTCAGACGGGACCTGACCGAATCTCCGAGAGGAGCTGTTGTAAACGAGCGGTAGCAAGTAATGTAATAAATATTGTTGTTGTTATACAACCCGAGGTGTTTTTTGTCTAAGGACAACCGTGAACTGAAATCTGAGGTGATGATGATTAGTAGCTAGTTTAGTTAGTGAGTGAACAGTTTATAACATAACAATATAAGAGAAAACAATAACAAATCCATTAACATTAATGAAACTTTGGCTCATATTAATATATACATTTATTTGAATCCATGTTATGTCAATCCCGAAAGCATGTATGACGCCCTTCACCTTCCCTCAAAATATCATATTTCCGGCCAATGATACTCTCTTCACCTTCTTTATAGAAGATTCGCCGGAAGCAGCAATTGTTTTTATTGTTTCCCGGTGTATAAAGATAAATCTAGGTTTCATTAATTGTGACACCTCGACGCGGCAACAATCAAAACTAACCTATAAATAAGAATCAAATTTGCTTTGGTGTCATTTAAAAGAGGATAGCACACAATGGTAACACCAACTTGTCTTATATATATAATTTGCGCACCAAGAAAGAGTTGTCAGAATAAAACGAAATTTTACTTATGTAAGTATAAAGTTGATGTAAGCAAACGATTACAAAATCAAAGCAAAATAATCATTTATTTTAGGAAAAATTACAAATGAATGGAGGTTTTTGTACCCTGTTCGGCCACCTCTAGCATGAATGTATGTTGTGATACGGTCAGGCATTGAAGCATACAAGTCCCGTATGATGTCCTGCGACATCTCGTTCCACAATTGCTGCAAGCATACCTTTAATTCGACCAAACTCGCAAGTTGTCGACTTGCCGTCCTAAATGCTTCCAGATATGCTCGATCGGTGACAAATCTAGGGATTGAGCAGGCCAGGGAAGAGTGGAAATGCAGCAGAGGTAGTCCTGTGAAACCATTGCTGTGTGTGGGCAAGCATTGTCCTGTTTCAAAATGGCTGCAGGGAGCCCTGCCATGAGAGGCAACACACGCGGCTGAATGTCACGAACGTACCTCTGGGTGGTCATGGCGCCATGGATCAATATTAGGAGTGATCGTGTGTCGTATGCGATGGCACCCCTTACCATCATACCAGTTGTGGGTGAGGTGTGTCGCTGTACAGCGAAGGCAAGATTCAGACGTTCACCACGGGGCCTCCACACACATACACAATTATTATCACTGCCCAAATTGAATATGAATTCATCGCGAAAGACGACCCGATTCCATTCGGTTACAATTCAATCCCTTCGAGAGCGTCACTACTCCAAGCGGAGGACATGGTAAGTAGGTGTCAATGGTTGTACACGTAATGGGAGCCGCTATAGCAACTATCCTTCATCCACGCGCCTTGCGGTGGTACGGACTGACAAAGAAGTCCAAAGTGAAGGTGCTGACTGAGTATAGATGGTGGATAATGAGACAGTTGGTTCTATGCGAGCGTGTCGTATGATATGACGGTCTTCTCGACTATTGGTCTGTCGGGGGCGTTCTGAGTCTGGTCGCCGTGTAACAGACATCTCTCTTGTCCACTGGTTCCAACACCTACTCACAGTAAAGTTAGAATGCCATAGGTGGTGACCGCCCGGTTTCCATCATCCCTATGATCCTTCCCCTCTCGAACTCTGACAGCTACTCATATTGTATCCGTAGGCGGCGTAATGACATCTCTAGTTAAAAAGCGTCCCTCTGCAACAGATTAAATACACGCAAACAAGCTCTGCTTATCTATTTTATAATCCAAGGAGAACGCATTTCAAAGCCCTCTGGTGGCATTATGCGATATGTTATCACGCTATATTTCCAATAATTTACATATCTGCCTAATAGGTTTCTTCATGCCAAGTTTTGTAACAATCCTACTCTTACTTCTTGGTCCTCAAATTTTATGGCAATGTATATATATATACTGAAAATTTAAGAAAGAATAATTTAAAATAATTAAAAAGACAAAAAACCAGAAAGAAATGTAACAATGAAAGAAAAATAAAAGAAAATATGGAACCCAGCAAGTCAAAAAGCAATATCGGGCTGAGGACCGATTAAGCGGGGTTAAACTAGTTTAATGGTACCAACCTTCCCCCTTTGCGACTTGGTAGGCTGAATTAGGAAATCCAAATTGCAAAAAAGTTCATGATTAAAAGATGCAAACAAATTCAGCGATAAAATCTACAAAAATAAAATCTATAATTCCTGGTAGGCTGAATTGGGAAATCCAAATTACAAAATAGTTCAATGATTAAAAAATGCAAAACATTTCAACGATAAAATTTACAAAATAAAATCTATCATTCTAAAAATTATCAACAGATCAAAATATAAAAATTACTTACAAAATTCAAAGAAATGAAGATTCAAATATGTGAGTAGTAAGACGGAATTTTCTTTAAGCTTCAAGATGTATATCACATACTCAAAATGAAAAAATATAACACATCATCACCATATAAATTGAAAAAAGATTTAAATCATTGTTTGATTGGTAATAAAATGTAAAAGGATGCAAACAATTGGTTGGTAATAAGTTGTATGGTAAAGGAGTATAACGGTCCAGAGAGTGAGTAAAAATGTAAGCTGTGTAAATGTAAATAGATTCTTCACGGCTAGACCACTAACAAGCCGACTTTGTTATATATATATATATATATATATATATATATATATCCATTGGGAAATTAAAATTAGAAAATGAGAAGATTCAATGAGAAATTTTGTAAGTACTCTAGCTATTTGTGAAACTGAACGTACGATTCACCTTTCATTTTAAAGTCTTTCTAAATATGTGCATTCATTAATGTGTGTATTCAAGATATAAATATATTTAATACAATTAAACTGATACATTTAAATGCGTAACACAAGCATGCATAATCACACGCATAATAAGTGTAAGATATTGATAACTTGTGTGTAAATAAGTTATAAATGTGTAAATATTTTATAATACAGTAGTACGAGGGTAATTGAAATGTTTTAATTATTATTAAGAAATAACTGAGATATCTCGATAAAATTATTTCTGCATATTATATTCTGTATTCTTATATAGATAATATTGTAAATGACAGCTATTCATGTTGATTTGTTCTCGTGTTGATCCGTAGTCTTAATTACTACCTCGGGGTATCGTAAGGTCTTAATTATTACTGAAAAATAATCGAGTAAGAAACTTCATTTGTCATTCTTAAGACTTCTCTATATAGTCATCATCCAGAGTTATGCAAATCTCCCAGGGTTTCTTGACCTTTCGAAGGCCTTTGTTGTAGAACTCAGCAGATTGAATTCTTTCTTCTCCAAACTGCTTGTTACTTCAATCTACAGTTTCCGGAAACGAAACAAATCAATCATGAATAACTGTGATTTGCAATATTATGAATAAGGATTGATTAACATGCAGAATAAATTTTATTTTGGTTATTTCTTAGCAAGAATTAAACCTTAATGATGCTCCTATGTAGGTGTGGTAATTATGGAATAGTCAAAAAAGGTACTGGTGCTAAAAAGAAATTCAATTTCAGTACCGAAAATAATGATTACTGACAAACACGCTTCTATAAATTTTTAATGGTTTCGGTCCTCTTTGTTTTTATATCGATATTTATTTATTTACATCGAAATCAATTAAATTTCTTCATTAATTTAAGAAACAACCAGATAATTCCACGCCATGCTTTAATTCAATTTTTTTAATAATACTTGCTTCATTGAATTTTACACGTTATTATTGGCGATAAAGTCTTTTAGTAATTATTTGTTTCACGGAGTGAAGTTATGAGTCGATTAAAACGTATCTTATTGGAATCTTTTCTTGTTCGTTCTTTTATTGTTTTCGGGATTTAATTTGAATTTCGGCTGTTTTAATAAATCTGAAGTTTTATTAAAACAGCCGAACAAAAACAACAAATATCAATTAAAATTAGCTTGTTAATATATTTATTTCACTTTGCATGTATTACTTCTTACATGTCTCCTTCTAACAGGAATTGGGGCTTAGTAACTGAGTTTCATGACCAACGACACTCAGATCAAATAATAGGTTTAAGTCCTGATTATATCAAAGACTATGGAATAAAATAATGGAAGCTGTTGAAAATTAAATTCGATTGTATGTAAAAGTCATGTTGAAGCGTGGCATGATATGGAAGTTAGGAGAGTAGAGTACCGGTCCACAAGTTACATGACTATGTTTCAAACGTGTAAGGTTTATCGACAATAGCCGTGTAGCTCTAGGCGACGTTGTTTGAAAACTAACCAAAACAAAAAGAGTCCAAAGCATCCTACGAGCCATTTTTTACTTTTTAGAAAGTACTGATTATGTACCCACGCAAGGCTCCTAGGGCGTGTCCTTAACTTTAAATGAGTGTCTTTCAAAAATATAAAACTAACACTGTTTAAACAATGGAAAATTAATAAGTTGTTTCCTAATTGTTATTTTTAGTTGTGAATGATAAATTGTTGCTCCATTTCAAGTGCAATAGTTAAAAAATAATTACGCTCCATTTTTAGTCACTTACACAGAAATATTTGAGAGGTCAGTGATTACCAAATAACAAAATTTCCAATCATTATAAATACGTTTTCAGGGCTATATTACTTTGAATGGTTAGCATTCATTAATTTCTAAATGAACAAGCATATGATATCTGTAAAAAAAATTTTTAACTGGACTGAAAAGAATATATACGTGAAATAATAAAATCTGAATTTTCTTAAACTTTTTTTTATTTAATTGGTTTGAATTGAAATTTCTATAGAGCTTGTCATTAAATGAATCATTATTAAATATTCTTGAATTAAAATAACTGAAAATTAATTTATATATTTTGTTCATGAATTACAGCTAATGGTATAAAATGCTCGTTTCCTTATTAGAAGTTCTTAGGAATATTTCTGCTGTCTTCAAATGGGATTTAAATTCCTAAGTTAAAATTTTATTTTTATTAATATTGCATTTAAGACAGCAGAAATTCGTTCAAAAACAATAACTTACTCGAAACCCCCTTTTAAAAAGAAATCGAAAAAAGGCTTGACTTGAAATATGTATTCTTGAAATATGTATTTTGAAATATTGAGCGGAGGATTTATACAAACTTAAGAGAAATTGATGATTATCTTCAATTTTTACTATAAATTCTTTGAATAAAGCTGATGCTCTTGAGTTTGCACATGATGTTATTCCATAGTACCGCTATATTTAAGACAAATTACTTTTATGCAACTTGGCGATAAACTCGTCATTTCTTACAACATTATTAGTGATTTATTATAAAACTTTCTAAAAAAATAACTGTTTGGAAAATTTTATGTCTTCATTATAGATTTCAAATAAATTGCGAACAGCTATTTGAAAGCCATGAAAACGACGTGAACGCAAGTGGATAGGTGAAAAAAAGGATATACAATCCCAAACGTTACAATGCTAATGGAACGGACAATGAAACCGTTTCGCTTCACATGCACAACAAATAGTCATTTTGAAAAATGCATTAAAATCCCCATGAACATTCTGCCATCGCCGCCATGAAAATTCATTCTGAAGACTTTTTGCTTCCTCTTTCATTTCAGAACCGGAAGCTAAAGTTCTAAATCTTCAGATGAATGTCATGAACATCGAATCAAGTCGCATTGGTAAAAAAAATTGTTTCAATCAAATGACTGCTTAAATTTCTGAACGATTTACATTTTGTTGTTTCGTCTAAAAGCATAACTGTATGTTACATTTCCGCTATTAAAAGAGAAAGGGTTTGCAATGAGTGCAGTCATGCATGAGGAATAATCAAACTAACATCTAGTTATGTTCTTGATCGTAGAGTTAAATTGTTTATTATAAATTCAACATGCAGGCAAATGTATATAATTTATTTTTTATCATATTTTTTCTTACCTTGTTTTGATGCATTCTATAATTTTATATTTTAGTTTTCTACAGATTTAGATTCATAAATATATGTTTTATGTTATGAATCTTTTCTCTTTGTGTGGATTATTCTCTTTGTATCATGTATTTGGGTTCATAGTATTCTTTTTTATTATTTGTGTAGGTGGGATCGTTAATGCTGATATAAACTATACCGAAATCCTAAGTCTTTGGCAATATTAAATAGCTTTATTTTCAATTTTTTTTTTAAATTATTAAGGATTTTAATTTTTCAATTTCATTTGATGTATTTTATACCTCTTTTTTTTATTTTTATCATAATAATTTTTTGTAATTTATTTTCTTACTTTCTTTTTAGTTTTAAATAATCTACAACTATAATTTTAAATAACTTTTATTATTTAAAAATAATTTTAACCATAATTTGTATATTATGACTACTTAACATTAAATTTTGAATTTTCATTACTTTTTGTTTAGTTTAAGGTATTTTTGTCTATTTAAATTTTGTTTATCTTGAATATTGTTGAACATTAATTAAAAAAAAATTTATAGCTTAAAAAGTTGACCACAGTAAAAATTGTAACATCTAAACTCTCTAACCACGAAAAATCTTGAAAATAATCTCTCACAAAAATTCCAAACCGTAATATTTAACTCACCGAGAAATGATGATTCACATCTTTTCTCGGTGATTCCAAACATTCAAATTCAAAAAAGATAAATAAAAAAGTATTAATATAATCGAATCTCTTTTAGCCCTAAACTTTCAAAAGATGCATCTCCAAGATAACCTTTTATTCATCTCTGCTTAGTCGGATTTTTATCGGAAAGATCCCTACTCTACCTCTAAGATTCTGTTAAAGTGCAATATTGGGGGCCCCTTGGCGATTGCGGCTAAAACTTGGCGATTGAGATGAAAAGTAGCCAAAGTAGCGCTACGTAAGCAATGACGTCATGAAGACGTGCAAATGAAAATCTAGCCAAAACTTACAGTTACCATAAACTAAATCACCACATTTATCTCACCCAAAAGACATCAGTCGTAAGAGGCACCCGATACCCGACTTGAACCCTGCGATTCTTTATTTGCGAGGTACCCAATCACGATTTGGCTTATTTCTTTCAAACGTTTCTAATTTCTCTCATTTGGAGTATAAGTTTGCTATTGCAAATTGGGACTCCGTAGAATGTTTATCGCCTTACATATAAAACAGAAAAAAAAAGGTATTAATGTCTTTCCTTAACATAAAGTCCCGACATCTTTTGGAAAAATTTTAATCTGAATCTCATCAAAAAGGAGCTACAATTAAACTGTGAATTAAATGGACTCGCGAGTTAACGGAGTGCGACTGTATAGAGATGTCCAAATGCAACATTAATATTGGAATAATTTTCAGTCTCAAAGAATGTGCCGAGTTTGGATCTAATTTTTTTAACGTTAAACGAAGTCATTCTTAGCAACTAGTTTGATTCTTCAATACAAATTTGCTATTTTCACATTGTACGGACTGCCCAGAAGTTAGCCTCACAGATTACCGAGGCTGATAGCGCCATTTCAACAACCAATTTCCCGAACTTAACCAAAAATTAGGTATAAGGTCTGCTGAACAAGAGCTAGCATGACTATATGATCATTGTGTAGGACTATAATTTACAACAAACATTTGGAACAAATTAAATGCACGAAATTATCCTTAGCAGAATGATTCTTTTTCATTAGCATATTATTATAGCATTCAACAACGTATTACCATCATATTTACTTATTTTGGGTCTCTGTAGGATGATTTCGGACCATTGATACCTAATAGGTAGAATAACAGATTGTTATTGTTGGCTTGCGACTTTGATGTTCGCAACTCCAAACCTAGACCATCGTATGGAGTAATGAAAATAGATCCATTTTAATATATTGGAACATCAAAGCCAATATCTTTGTATGAGTGGATGTCAAGAGTGGAATGGCAGTTAAGTCATGGACCTCATCATTTGGTTTCGATTTAAAATTAGAAGGAACATTGGATGGCAGAGAGTGGGGTGCCGGTTCATATATCGAATCTGAATATGATTCGAAATTAAAAAGCTATCAGCTTTTGTCCTTTGGCGAACTTCTGAATTTGGGAGAAGCACACAGCTACTAACGTTCACTACAATAACATTGAAAGATACATAAGCTGTCATCGCTATCAGAAATTTTCTACAACATGCCATTTGAAGATCTAAAGACCCAGTTGAATTTCATTTGCTGTAGCGATAATATTTCTCACGAACCGTTTTCGACGAATTAACTGTAAAAAAAATTATGTGCATGAAAATCGGGATTCAAGAGTCCACTGCTTTCTAACTAATAGTACAGCTCGATTACTAATTTATCATAGTTCTTTTCTGTAATAAAAATCTCATATCTAAAGTTGAATGTCTTATGAAGTGAGTTTCATTTAATCGGAATACAAAGTACTTCAGATATACGCATATCTTAATAGATTCGTAAAAGTTAAATTATAATCTGCAAATTGTTCATTCCTGCATACAAAAAGAAAAGTTTTTGAACCCTGCTATAAAAATTCACATCTGTCACATTAGACAATACTATCGTAAATTAATTGTCATTACAATTTGAATTATGCAGTTTGAATTAGTTAAAAATGGTTTTACCGCATTGCTTTACACGTAGTAAGTTAAATCAAACATCTTCCTTATTGGAATTCTTATTCTGAAATCACCGTAAAGTGGAACATAAAAATCCAATATCAACTAAGAAGCAATTAAGCATAAAAGTGACTATATTTTTAGTATTAAAACCGGTTCTTTTAATGGTGTCTTAAAGGTTTAATAACCAAATCTTCCGAGTTTAGACCTTCCGTTGAAATTAGAATGTAAAGAGGATGCACAATTTTGTTAACTTTTTTAGCCAACTCGGAAAATTTAAATAC
The DNA here is from genome assembly GCA_019974015.1 of Nephila pilipes. Taxonomy (NCBI): domain Eukaryota; kingdom Metazoa; phylum Arthropoda; class Arachnida; order Araneae; family Nephilidae; genus Nephila; species Nephila pilipes. The sequence goes on along the minus strand of BMAW01132391.1, from coordinate 509,064 downwards.
CGTCTGGAAGGACAAAAGAATAATAATTCCGGAATAATCTTTTTATCTAAGTGAAATCTTCCTGACTGAATAAATTTAAAATTTTAAATATAAGTTGTATAATTCAATATCTTAACTGTAGAAATTGTCTAAAAAGGCATGCATGGCTGCTTAAGCATTAAGAAGCTATAGAAACTAATATAGACTTAAAATATCCAAAAGTAAAATTATACAAGTAATTTCGGAAAATATTTTAATATACTCGTATTGAACAATAATGCTTCAATTATTCTCAAGGAGAGATTGGGATTCAAATTTATTTGCCGCATGAAAGACACCGAAAAGAAGACATTCTACAACTCATGGTTTGAATTCAAGGTCACTGAAATATACCTTAAAATCACTTTTTATAAAATCCCTAAATTATGATGGCTTCTTTGCATACGAAATTTATCTTGTAATAGTGTGTATGCATTTAAAAAAAATTCTTGAAAAACTTGTTCATAATTTCTTTGCATTTCATATTATTTCGTTAAAAACAACACTGAGATTTTCATCCAAAATTATCTTTAACTATTACACTTATAAATATTTACCTGTTTTACATATATTGTCTTTATAACATAAAAACAGACTTCTTGAAGATGTTATAATATACCTGCACAGGGTTTATTAGAAATCCATAACTTTCTGTCGGCGCCATGTGTAAATATGTGATTATTTGAAGAAATTACCGTATAATTCAAATCTCAGTTTTAAAGTTATATGAAGAAATCCGAGATCATTTTCACATGGAGTTTTAAGAATTTCGAATATATTATGAAATTAATTATTACTTGCTTATTTTTTAGAATTAATCCAATCAAAAAATTCTTACTTATTTTCATTCATCAAAATGAATAAAGGGTTTATATCATTGGGCGTATTTGAATTGAAAACATATCAAAACATAAGAATTCCAGTAATAATAGCATGTTGTAGTTTTCTGTTATATTTCTTCAAACTCGTTTTTTTGTAGTAAAATAGCAAAAAATTTTATTCATAACCTTTCACAATCTGCGGAAAACGTAATGAAAGAAAATACATGGCTTGTGAAGATGGGGAAAACTAGGAGGAAAGAAAAATAGATCACAGCATGTAACCTTGAGCACTTCGGTCGAATCACTAACGCTACCGCCATCTGGTGGTCACTTTGTACATTTTAAATGTTGTTCATTTATTAAGTCAATCTTATTTATTAATATATATCGCTTTCCCAATGTTTTTAAATTATATTATTAAAATAATTTTAAAACATTGAGGAAATTAATCTTTTTTTAAAAAAAAGACAAAGAAACTATATGTAACTATCCAAAAGTAAAATTTCATTTCTTAATTTAAACATTCACACTTAAAAATCTATGATCAAATGAATATCTTTACAATATTTTTACATTTTAATAAATATATATATATATATAACTATAGTACAGTTCTCTTCTCGTATTTTAAAATATTAGAACTTTTCCCTCTCTGTAAACATTTAAAAATTGCGAAATTCCGCTAAGCGAATCAAGTAAATTTGCTGAGGTTAGAAAACAAAACTAAAAAGTAAAAACCATTTTATGACTCTTGTAAGTCTTGAGTATAATTTTGTATTTATATACTTCAAACATAAAAGTCGAATTCAACTTATATTATAATATGGATTAATACTTCACCTATGCGCGTGTGCAGTAGCGAATCCAGGGGTGTAAGCATAGGAGCATTTCCCCCATCCCCTATCGTACTTTCATGCATAGACAAAATAATATACCTGAATAGGAAATCTCAGCCAAATGTAAAAGCATTTATTTTGTTTTATTTTTCAAGTGTTGTTTTTTATGTCCAAGTACAAGGCAGAGCTATCTATTGTACTGTAACCATACGCAAACAAAACAATAACAATAAACGAAATAAACACAGTTAGGCCTTATGAACTTTTTAAAGAAAAAACAATTGTGCAAGTCGACTTCTGTGCCCTCACAATCGATCATATAACTCAATTATTGCATTTTTATAAAATTACTATATTCTGATATATTTATTTAAAAACATTGCTTATTTTTCTGACAATGACTTCAAATAGCAGAAAAAATGTTACTTAATAAGTTTAATCTCATACATCATATTTCCGTTTTAAAACAAGCGCGGTTTCTCAATTATATTTCTTTTATTTATTCATCAAACAAATAGATATTTTAAACAAATTTCATGTAATATATCAATTTCAGATGCACAATAGTTAAACAAATTTAAAATCGATCTTAATTTTTAAAATAAAGGTCGACATGATGCAATTTTTTTGAATATATAAGAAAATACCGTGTATTTTGATATATTTTAATATTTTGTAACATGTTTGAAATATGACGAGAAATTTTTTCTACTATAAGCACTCTATTTTTAAATATATATTAATATAATTTTAATACAATGAATGAAACATTTTGTTTTTGGAACATTTGAGAAATATAATTAAAATTTGCTTTATCAATATCCATACAGATTTTACCTCATTTTTTCTGTATTTTTTTACATTACAGCTTAAATACCTAAAAGATAATTAAATTTTGAAAATATTTTTCGAAAGTTTGCCATTTTCTTATCTATAAATATTCCTTAACTTCTGTAAGAGCATTTTCCAAAAATAATGAATTTCAAACACTTTCTCGATGCTACATTGCTTAAGAAATAACTTAATTTTAAAATTACTGTAAATATTCTTGGAATTCCTTTATTAAAAAAAATTTCTTTGATGACTCAATTTAAAATATCAACAATATTTAATTTCAGCCTTAAGAAATACAACTTGCCTCTTGTTTTTCAAGAAATAAAAATAATTCTACGAAATGCAGGAAACACTATTGATGCACTCTCAATTGGAAACGTTTCCTTATTGATCTTTTTATGACAGAACAATGTCTGTGTTTCATAATTATTATGTGCAATACCAACGCAGACATTACAAATGCTACAGACAGTGGCATTTATTTAGCAATATTCTGAAATATGAGACGTAGCGAACCGTTTTTCATTTTCATGTAGAATATATCATATGAACAATATGATATATTCTACATTTATAAATTGTTTATAATGAAATTCTGTATTTTATTATACGCTAGAGATGTAATATAAAACATTATATTTTTTAATATTTAAAATATATACCAAATTAATCAAAGGAAGGAAATTTGAGAAATTTTGCAAAAATATGCTATTAAAAAACACTCTCCACCCCACCCCACCCCCAACAAGCCTAATTTTTATTAAAATGAGATTTAAACCCAAGAGATTAAAAAAAAAAAAAAAAAAAGGTTAGTTCTTTGATAAGTTCCTTGTAATTTAATTGTTTTAAATTGTACATTAACTGCTGCATATCCAGTTATAAATTCATGTTAATGTTAACGAGAATTAAGTGATTATTTCTTTTTCGGCTATTTAAGTTACAAGAATTTTAAATTTAATTTAGCTTGATTCAATTTTAAAAATTCATGGAATTTTAATAGTGAATAATATTATTTATTGAAAAAAAATGTTATTATTTATTGAAAAAAAAATACCTTTTCAGAAAACATTAATTTAAAATAATAATAACATTAATAACATCAAAATCTATATCTGAATTTGCAATGCCCATTTCAAGTTTTTTTTTTCTTGCATTTAAACTTAAACATTCTTTAATTTAAAATAGTTATGTGAAAATATATTTCTTTTACACTGTAGTTTTTAACCTGTATAACATCTTTTATTTAAACGTAATTTTTAACAATCAGAATAATTATGAGAACAAATATTCCAAAAATAATTGGATTCATGTGAATTAGCTAAATGTAATTCCTAACTCTCGTTGCTTTTTAATCTGAAAAAAAAAAAAAAAACTGTTTCTGGAAATAAATGTCTATGGATTTTGGAAATTCAAAAAATGTCAGAAAACTTACTTTTGGTTTCCATTGTTGCAAAGCATCGGAGAAATTTCTGAAAAACAAAAAATATTATGAAATTATACATAAAACATTTATTGATAATAAAAAAAAACAATAATATTTTGAAATAAAAAAAAAGTTTAACGAGACCTTATTCTCAAATTCTTATTGAAAATTTTCAAATAATATTAGGGAACAACTTTCTTTTTTGTTTCAATTAAAACAATTATGATTCTGCTAAAATTGAAATGATAATAAAATTTTGTTTCTTTTTTTTCAGTAATTAAAACGTGTTTTGAGCAAAATACCACAAATATTCAAAAGAAAAGTTACAGGTAATTTTTTTTAATTTTAAAAATATTCTTTTTTTAATTTTTATTACACTAATATATCATCAAAAAAAATTGTTTATCAAAACTTTCTTTTTTTTGTGAATAAAAAGTTCAATGATAAAACTATCTAGAAAATCAAATCAATTATTTCAATTAAAATGGAACGAGAGAAAGAAAACTATCCTAAAATGTGTCATACATCATAAATATTCATAAAAAAGTAAAAGAAAGAGAAATTCCAGGAGAAGTTTTTCATTTTCTCATGTTTTCGGCAATACATAACTATCAAAAAGCATTATTCAACGTTCTAGAGTGCCATTAACAATCATGTTATCGAAGTTTTTCATATTTTCTTGATTTATTGTTGTGATTAATACACATGCTAAGAAGCATTTCATTGCACATACCTATTTCAACATCGCAAATTATTACAATAAAAATCTCCCGCAACAGCCACTTATCAATCTATCGATCAACCACAAATAAGAGTCGTGAACAAAAAAAGATAGAACTAGTAATTTTGAAAATAGTCTGTAGTAATTGATACTATGATCGGAGATAACATAAGAGGCATTTCCATGCACTTGTGAATTTGAGAAATAATAAATGACAGAGAAACTTTTTATTGAGAAAAATTAGATTCACCAACCCAACAAGAAAGAAAAATCGTGTTAAGAATAAATAACCAGATATTCATCTAAATTTATTTTTAAACAACTTTTGCTTACATAAAAGAAAATTCTTAAAAGTATTGCATTCTGAGAACATTTTACATAAAATTCAAAAAACACCGAACGAAACAAAAAAATTGTAGGAAAAAGCGATTAATAAAAGTTTTCTTTCGAATCATTATAGTTGACTATCCAAAACAAAATGCATTTTAATCTAAAACAAGAACGTTGTCATAGTTACAGAGGCAAGTTTTGGAGTTCCAATGATATTTAAGCTTCATTGGAATTCTTTCATATACATACTAGTATTTAATAGTGTTTTGGGGGGATCTCAATTATAGGCATTGATAAAATCACAAATCTGAAGATGAATCTGAGCCTCTTTTTTCTCTGAAATATAAACGTGCTCTGAGCTTCTAAAAGGAAAGCTAAAATTTTGAATGAAGATCTTACAATAAATTAAAGTTGTTTCTCCAAATCTCTCTTTCATGTACAGGACCAATTTTTAAAATAATTATTGGATTTGGATGTGGGTAAAAACTATAACAGTTTTAGGAGTAATTATTGGGAGAAAGCAATTATAAAAATTATTGCACAAATTATCGTGAGCTAAAAATAGTTTCAAATGAGAAACAATATAAGAGAAATCATGTAGAGATTCGCATAAAATTTATTAAGGGGTTCACAGACTTAAGGATTTGAGGGAAGTTAATAAGCATTTGACCCAAGATTGAACTTGATTTTTTTGTGAGCTTTGGATAGAAACTTCATAAGATGGCATTCTGCTCAATAATTCATTTGGAATCTGAGAGAGTTCAGTGAAAAATTCTACTGATTGTCTTTTTAGTGAATTCTAAAATTGGATCAAATTTGAGGTCACTGTGAATTACTTCATTCCATATGATCGAAAGAATGTTTACTATTGTTCTTAAATGTGTGAGTGCTGTGTTGTGTTTATATGTTTTGAAACACATGCGCTTTTCTCAGATAAAAACTACAGCTGATCCCTAGATGAGAAAAAGTATACAGCATGATTGGTCTAATGATCAGTTTACAGAAAAAATCTTGTATCGAATCATTAGCTTATTCTTGTTAAGTTATGAAACCTTTTACTTATTCCAAATGCTTTTTGAATGTAGATCGGATAAGGTAAAAGTTAATTTTTAATATAAAATTAACCTCAGGATTATATTGGCTTACCCAGTGAACTGGTAAACCGAAAATTGTGACAACAAGTAAATTGCCTGTGGATCGTCGTCTTGTAAAGAAGTGGCAAGCGCTTTTAAATGCGTTCTCTTTTGTTCTCCATGTAGAGTCAGAGCTGTAGCTTTTGGACGTAATTTTACAATCTCCTTATAATTTCCAAACTGCACATGTTTTGAATGAAGACAGTGAAATCACCCGCATAACTTGCTAACTGGTAGCCCTTGGTATATTGTGGACGTAAAAGTTGAAGGGAATGAGATCAGGGAGTGATCCTTGCGGAATCTTACATCTGAATGGTTGGTGGAAGGAAACTGCATTTTGTACTCACACTCGAATTTTACGGTAATTGAGAAACAAGTGTATGATTTAAATTTATTGATATGAACACTCAAGTTATATTCAACTTCGGATATCATGCCAAACTTTATCGAAGGCTTTGGTTGCTTCAAGAAAAAGTATACCGGTCGATCTCTTTAATTTTATGAATTATTACCACATAGTATTTAAATATATTTAAATACAATGAGACTTATCTGGCTTCATTATATTTATATTGTTTTAGTATAAATAGCGTACGATAATGTATCCGTTGTAATATATCTATATGCAATAGAAGAAATATTTCTAGCCATTTTAGATCCTATGTCACCTCCAGCGAAAATTTGTCTTGCACAAGATTATACCTTCTTTTATGAGACTCGTAAAGAGATCCATGCAATTTTTAAACTAGTGTACTTTTCAAGCAATATGAATTCTTGAAATATAATATAATTCTTCTCGTTAATCGTTGCATCATACCAGTAAAATGAAATTTCTTTACGTAAATAAGCTTGAAGCCTTAAAATGCAGCTTATCTTTCTCTGTTAACATAAATTAAATTAAACATTTACTAAACTGAAGAACATTCAATTTAGTTCACATATTATGTAGAGCAGATACCCATATTTTTCTCTATTTGTACATTTTGGTTACGACCTAAGGTTTGAAAGTTCTCAGTAAACCTGATGCCACGTCTCATGGATACCCCAAAATAGGATATCTCTACGTGGTGACTTTCAAATATCTTATGGCTATTCTGTTTCGAATATTTTGTAGTGTATGGTTTGTGTTTGGCACTAAAATATTTTTGATATGACTAGATCATAAATCGATGATGATTTGCTGACTATAATTTCGCTTTGTATTTTTGAATATCTTTGACACAAATAAAAGAATTGACCTTCGTAATTGATATATTTACAGTTTTTCATGTTTTTTTAAATACTAGAAACAGGAATAGGGTATGAATTCCTTGGTTGCGGGGATGAGTGAGTATAAATAGAAGTTTATGGCGCGCGAGCCAAATCTGATTGAGCAACTCCTATGAATACGTATCTAAGAGCTAAACGTAAAAAAATGAAGGAAAGGTAAAAATTGATAATCCTCGTCCCCATATTTACCAAAATCAGTAAACCCCTTGAATGATTGCGGAGAGATTTTTGATAGATTGGTTATACATTAACGCCATGCTTAGAAGCAACACAATGGCTATTGGTGAACTCAAAATTATGAACCTTTGTCAAATGACGAGGACAACACCTGAGATGGACCTCTGCTCTCCAAACTTCCACATCATCCATTTTAAGGACATTGAGCCTCAACAGATTTAACGTATCAGCTCAGCTACACGATGGATCTTCAGTGATATCAGGACTCGAAACCACGATTCGATGAAAACAATGTCGATCATGAACTCCCGACCGTGATCACACAACTACCGTTGTCGCATACTTCAGAGAAAAATAAATTATTAAGATTATGGAGGAATTTTAAGAATATGAAACAGAAATATAACATGGGACCTCGTAAAAAAAATTAACAGTCCTTAGAACTTTTCAATTTGGAAAATATTTGTTATAAATAATAAAGTAATTTAAACTAGTAACACAGTAAATAGCTAAATAAAAAAGAACAGCCACTACCTTAATGCATAGTTCTGATAATTTTCCATCACTTAGTTTACGATAGAAAGTAGCTTGTTTGTACTGGAATATTAATAATTCTCTTATTTATTGCTTATGCCAATGTTTCTTTGGATCTATTGTCTTTGTTTGGAAAGCAAAATTTCGAGAATCGTACTTTAGAGAAGTTTCCGAAAAGGTGTTCTTTCCAGTTTGTTAAAATAACCGTTTGATGTCATTCGCATATTCTTGGGAAGGGAATATACAAATTACTATTAGTGACTGCTTGTCCTAGAAAGTGTGTCAAAGATTTTTTTTTTTTAAAAAAAAAAAAAAAAAAAAAAAAAAGATTTTAAGCAATTTTGATTGTGTTAAAAAAATCCATATTCGTGCCATATTTTTTTTTTAAAAAAATCTTATTTCCTAATTAGAGTTTTTCATACAACTTTTCAATTTCTCTTATTTAAGCCCAGCTCTATCTTTTTCCTATATACACATAATATAACTACTTCTATAATCCTAATAAAATAATTACATACAAGCATTTCAACTTAGAAACGCTAAAGAAGCACAATGTAATTTGAAAACACCTCTATATCAATTTCTATCAATATTTTATTATTCACCAATTAATGTAGAATTTACATAAAAATATACAATTAAATTACCTGTGTAAAGACAAAGAGGCAGAGAAATACATTTCTTAGGAGTACCTGAAAAAAAGAAATTTAAAAAATTTAGAAATATAAAAAGATTGTGCGCTTCAACGAGCTGCCATTTATTTCACAAATACAATAATTTATTTATATTATTCAGTAAAACATTATAAACAACAAAATGTAAATTGCTTGAGTTTTAGAAAGAAAAAAGTTTAATTTTTTTTTAAAAAAAATTAATTAAATCTGCATATGTTATTATGGAAAAAAGACATCCCAAACAATAAAGAGAAAATAATCTTTTCTTTCTTCAAAAGAAAGAAATGTATTTTATCAGGTTCGAGAGTAAACTTTAAACTTTTTTTTTTACGTTTTTTTTTTTATCTTCGCTTGAATTGTTTTTAACTTAAGTTCCTCAGTATTGGAATAACATCTAATATTTGCACTGAATATAGATGTTTCCTAATTTTAAAAACATTCATTTAACCATGAAGATATGTGACGTGTAATTATAAATGTAAAACTTTTTATGTAAATGATGTTCTCAGATACTGAATGATAAAAAGTTGAGTGATGTGTTCTCAAATAGATCTTAAAGAAACAAATACAGTTGAGTTTATGTTTAAGAGTTTTCTCTTCAGGTCATTTTAATTATCAGTCAAATTATTTAAACAATTAAAAAAACATCGTTCTGCATTTTCACCGAAAACAAGTGTAGATCACCTCTCTAGATACCGTAATACGAACTTTGGTTTCATACTTTCCTGTTTCGTGATTGGTCATTATAATAAAATCCACCAAAATTATGATACATCAAGTTTTTCTTAAAAAATGACTTTTTTCCGTTCAAAATTATATTTATCAGAAAATAATTACCTGTACTTATAGTATCATGAAAGTATTTGAACCATACGCGGTATGAAATACAGCAGACACTGCTTAATCTGGTACATTAGGGATCACGGCCACGCTGGATCAGCGATTTTTCTAGATTATTAACAGTCAATATAGTGTTAACGGTGATTCCAAAGATAAATCCCTCTGGATAAAATTTGAAACGATTAAATTATGTGTAGGTGATATATATATATATATCCACCAAAGTATTTCTGCAATTACAAAATTAAATTCTGACATTGAACATTAATTTATTTGTATATTCTTTGTACTGATAAAAAAAAACACTCCATAAAAGAAAAGTTAATACAAAAAAGTCCAAACAAGTTGAGACGAGCTACTTTAATCATATGTTTGCATTTAAATTAGTTCTATTAGCACTTGAATGACACTTGCTGGGCTTGGAGAACATTTTATTGTATAGTTACAATGCATATACTTATATTGTATGTTCACAGTTGTAATCTGATGCAAACGGAATATGTAAACCTCTGGAAAACAACCAACATTGTACTGAATAGTGACAGTTTAGATAAACATTGAACTAGAAAGCGAGCATCACAGGTTCGCATCCAAGCGATCAAGGTCAACAAATTCCCGAATTCACAAGAAAAAATTCTGAAAGCGAACGGCTCAATCTATGACGGATTGTAGAATATGTAGAATCATCAAATGTCTGATTAAAAACGTTTACCATACTAAGGCTTAGGTAAAGAATTAGACTTAGCACAATATCCTATATTGAAACAATAACGAATATCACTACAATTAGAATTAAAAATCACTTGCAGTTCTACGGAATGCAATTTAACTCAAATAGTACTTACTATATCCTAACTTACGACTTCTAAATTATTAATCAGTAAGAAAACGTTTAACAGACAGATAAAAATTAATATTTTAATGAACCATGTACCTTTTCTTAAAAAAAATAATACATGACAGCTTTAACTATAAAAATGGCATTTGTAATTATCTAAGAGTTAGAAATATAAGTTTATACTTAAGTAATGTGAGAAACTAATTGCTAAGAATCACGATTTCATCAAAACCCACGATTAAGAGAGAGGTTTTGCAGTTAATGAATAATGTTAGACCTTTCAATATTTTGAGACTTTTTTACAAAACTTCAATCTTTTATATACTCTCGGATTGGTCTAAATGCATTAAAGAAAAGTTGTAAAATCAAAAAGTTCATCATTTTTTGAAGATTCCAAAACAACTAAATTCGTAATTTTTTAAAATATTTTTCTAGGATGAACAGAGCTCATCACGTAAATGCTAATATTGAATCCTTACAAGAACTTTTATGAAAAAGACCTTCATCCATTAAAATATTACTTTAATCCTGAAAAATTGCAAACCTTATTTTAAAAAAAAATTGAAAATTGGATACGTCCATAGTCCTTAATCTTTCACTTAAGCAAATTTACTGACAATGAGAACTTGGAAGGAAATATTTTCTTATTTCTCTTTCATATTTAATACAAAAAATATAAGATTATACAGTTCTAAACTTTTTTTATTTGAGTCTCTAAAACACTACATTGAAATAAAGGTCAAAACGTTTATTTTTGGCAGGGGTTATAGAATTCATAAATTAATCACACTTTTTTAACCATCCAATTAAGCATCCCGAAAAAGCCCTTATGAACAGAAATCGATCTGAAACCCCTTGTATCATTTTGACTTTTTAAGTGGTCCATTGTCTACCGAAGTAAAATTAGAACAACATCATCAAAACCATCGCTAAACAGCCTGCCCGGAGCTTCTACTCAAACCTCACCCCGAACCCACCGGACCCTGCTGGCCTGGGTCTTGAACCTGTTAAAACGTTTTTAATGAAGCCAACAAACATGCACGCTATTTGCTCTCACGAGTCACTGCCCTTGGGAGAAATTACGCGAACAAATGACCTTGAAAAATCAGACAATGTTCTGCCTCATCCAGATTAACTTTCTCTTCTGCTCGGGGATCACAAGCGTGCTATGAATACAAGAACCCGGGGTTGCGTCTTTCGACCAAAAATAACGGCAATATCTAAGGTTCTCTGGGTCATCTCCCATTTGGTAGCTCTCGCGAACTTAATGGTAGTGTAAGGTTGTGTAATAAAAATGCTAATATGATAGTTTACGTACAGATAGCATTGCTTCCTCGTCTTTGTTTCAGAAGTTTTCGTCTAGAGCGTGATTCATGTCCATAAACGGCGAACTGATTGTGAATCCGTGCAGCTCCATCTGCTTAATAATAACAAGGAGGGGGAAAAATTGCACTCTTACGTCAATGTTGGTAAGAGTTTAAGTAAGTCGTGGATATAACTCGCACAGGGCATTGGGTTCTCAGGATTTAACATGGGAAAAAAAATTCATGCATAGAATCATCATCTGAAAAAGTGTTAGATGCCAGATATTACCTCATAAAAAGACATGCTTAAAGAGAAAAAAAAATACTGAATGCCAAATTCTGATTAGTTTTTATTCAAGAGCAAGAAAAATTGCTCCTTTTCTGCTATAAGCTGTTGTTGATTTGTTGTATATATATTTTTTAATACTCTGAGCTCGACGGGTTCTTAAACTTGTCATACTGCCCGCACTTTTTAGAGGTATTTATAAAATTTGTATTTCTTCATTTTTGAAGATATAGTTTAATTTAATTTTTAAGTAATAAAAAATTAACGAATTTGAAGATACGAAACCCGAGTGAAAAGTTCGTTGTAAATATACAACATTCGGACTCAATGTGAAAAAGGTCGAGACAGTTATTGATTATTAAGAACTTTGAAGCAACACGAAACGACGACAACGGAACTCGTAATTTTGAACTTAGGTCAAACAGAGCGGACGGCACCTGAACTGACACCCTATTCAAAGTTCTACCCCTTCTCAGCATGAGGATTTAGAACCCTCATACATAATTTGCATCCTTCCCGTCTACGCGATGGATCTTTAGAGGATTAGGACTCGAATCCACGACTCGACCGGCTATGAGTTCGAGGCTACCGCGGCCGCTTGAAGATCAGGTATCACAACTCTTAACGTATATTACTGGTCACCATAGTAAAAAAAAAGAAAACAACACTTTTACTAAAGTTATATAAGAATTATTACTATCACAACTAAATATTGTCACCACAAAAAACATAGATCTGTTATAAGACTTGAATTATAAATATACTCTCTCTTTTCTATGGCTCCCAATCACAAAATTTCGTACAATTGATAGCAATAGGCAGAACAATAAAAGCTTTATTGCAGAAAATTCTGGAGATTTTTTTGAAGAAAAATGAAAGCCGATGGAAATGAAAAATTTGAAAAAAACCGGATGAAGTAATCCTAGTTATGCGATTATCATCAGAGCACAAAGCCGATGTGAAAGCTTTGTACGGTTATAAATATATATTCGAATTGTTTAATCTTATCTTTTAAAGCGCTTCCTACAAAAAAGGAACAAATAGAACAATTTAAATATTCAGTGAGGCTTGAAGAAATGGATTATTTTTAGAATTCAGAAAGTGGTTAAGACACTGCCTACTAAGCATTGAGAATAGGCTCAACTTTTGTAAGGTACAAATATTTTAAATGTAGTGGGTGGTTGTGGGTAACACACTTCACGATGCATTATATCAAAAAATGCCATTGAGAAATGTGAAACATAAGAAATTAATAATACTGTTTCAATTTTTCAAATTTTTTAACAAATATTTATAAAATGAAAAAGTATGTATTTACGTTTCGTAAGATAAACGATTCGAAAAAATAATTTTTATAGTCAACAATTTTATGTGCTATTCTTAGTAATAAAACAAAGATATCGAGACTATTAATGGCTTTTCTTGTGGCAGATTTCTTTAATTTTCAAAAAAAGTGCTTTTGAAAATTAAGAGAAAATAGAAGAAAAAAAAATAAGAAAGTTTTAATGGAAAGTATATATAAAAGTCGCTACAATGTATCGTTGTTTGTATCAGAAATGTGTAAATTACCGCTACACTTAACATTTTTCTCTGTCTCAGTCTAAATAATTTCTGTTTACTTAATTCTATGCAAAAAGGATTGCAATTGTTTAAAAAGTATTCATATCAGAATCTAATAAAGAAGTGTTGAATTATTCTTATTACGCTAATATTTATGTATATTTTTTCTTTAATCAACCAAATTACAGTTTTGAGCATGAATCACATTTAAATTACAATTTTAAATTCGCACAGCATATCTGACGATAAGTATTGTAAATAAAATAATGTAACATCTTTACTTTGCCAACGAAGTACAAGATAAAAAAAATAATAAAAAATAAACCATAAGCTCAGATTTCATAATTCTCAGATTTCAGATTTCATAATAAAATTCAGATCTAAATGTGTTAGGAGAAATCAGAGCACATTACACTTTAAATGCAACAAAACTATTCATTGATCCAAGAAATGAACCATAAACTTTAAAATGCATTTATTTCCCTCAAGGGACGCGTTTGATTGCCATTCTTATTAAGTCATATAAGTTTCCACATTTTGAAAGGAATGAATTCAAATATTTCTCTTTTTTTATGGTCATCAGTAATAGAGAAATGTTCAATCATTTGTAAACATTTAACATTTTTCCACAAAATAATTAAATTAAAACATTTTTAAAAAAATGCTAAGAATTCAATATTAAACATTATTTTTATCGTAAAAATTAAAAAGAATAAAGAAGACCTGTACATACAGAGACAGTTTACATGGACTACAACAATTTTCTTGTGAAAATCAACATAGATATTATTAGTAATATTGCAATGTGTGGATTTCGCAAAATATAGCTTAAACCTATTCATTGTTCATTAAATATATATAATATTTGTTCATTTATAATTTATGATACATAATAAACCTTTGAAATTAGCATCGTTTAAAAGTTTTGTTTCAAAATCGAAATAATTCATTAATCACAAAACTGGGGGTTTGGAAGTCGTTTATTAACATTTTTTCAAAATGGTAACATTACAAAACTCCATAAGCTAAAAGAGACTGTGATATTTAAATATTATCTTGCCTCTCAGAGAAAAGAACGTTAATTTTTTACCCTTATCTTGATTCTCATCTATTAATTTTCTTCATTCTTTCTAATTATTATCATTCAACATCTTATTAAACGCGCACTTTTTAATTGAATGTTAAACCGAATATTAAACCGAACAGATTCGCTTGATTCGTAGCTTCATTATTTAATGTAGCATAGATTTTTAATGTATTTTAAAAGGTTTTAAGGAGTCTCAGGACTCTTAACGCTTGTCCGTGTATCAAAAAAATATCATTTTTCAAGACAATATAACTTACCAATGATACAAAGCAGATAATTGAAACTTTTACCAAATAATATTCATATTTATTTACATCTTTTCTCATGTTTTCATAAGATTTAAAGAAATTTTTTAAAAGTTATAATGAAAAATAAATTGGACATTTTTTTCAAAATTAAGAAAATTTATATTTTGCTGCGCGCAGGATGCTGAAGTATATTATTAATTAAAATTTACAAAAGTGATGTTACCTAGTAAACAAAAGTTCAATTTTAAAGTTATACACACTTTTTGAGAAATTTAGAGGGAAAAAAAGTTTAATACAATAATCAAAAAAAATATGAAATTTTAAGAAAAAATTCAATTAAAATTCCTATAAAAGATTTTTTTTTTAATAATTTGCATAAAATTTGATGTATAAGTCATGAAGAAACCTTTTTTGAACATGTACATAAAATTTCACGCTGATATCTTAAATAGTTTCCGAGAAATCCTGTGCGCAAGTTAAAAATTTTTGTTCTGAGAAAAATGAAGTTAAATTTGAAAAATAACAATAAAATAATTCAAATCAAAGTTTAGTTTTTTCTCGATAACTCTGGGAGTTTTCGAAGTGTCGTTAAAATTTGGTACCAAAATGTTCAGAACGGATGAGGCTCTAACATATATTTTTTTCAAAAAGTCAAAAAAATTTTAGGTTTAAGGGTCCTGAGACCCCTTAAACATTTTATACATCGATTTATACTGTTAGAAAATATTTGACTTTTTCTTCAAAGCTAGCAAAGGAGACTTAGTACCATACATAAAATACAGAAAGACCCAGTTTATGCTTAATATATTGTTTTGTTTTAAATCTTTCATTTTGAAAATCTCTGAATGAAATAATGTATTATTCATTTTAATTTTCGTTCTTGAAATTTATAAAAATATTTAAACATTTCAGTCAAACAGATGTTCCTTTTCCGATGACTTTTATTTATTGAAAAATCTAGGTTAAGTTTAAAAGAAAAATATTTTATACATTAAATATTTTTTTGCTAAACTATTTTTTTAATCTTGAAAATTTCCTGAATTATCAACAATATCGCATTACCGAAGAATACCTTCAAAAATTTACCGCATTAGTAAATTAATCTTATTTTCATATAACCTCTACAAGTCCTACATCATAATTCTATGAAAGACCAACATCTCTAACTGAACCACTTCAGACCATTTGACACAGCATTGATTTATCAATATTTAACCACCTGAACTTTATCTCAATGGAATCCATTCAACATAAAAAAAGTAAGAGTGTGTTTTATTCTTTAAGCATATTATTTTATTCCATCACTCTTATAAATTTTTTTTCTTCACAAATATTGTTAGAATTGGACTATAATTACCTATTTTTAAACTCAACTTGAATGTTTTTTTCAATGTATTGGACTTTCCGAAATTGTATGCTTACTTTAACATCAGTTTTGAAAAATAAAAATTTAATATCAAACAATCGTTCTAATTCATTTTTAAATTCAAGATCGATAAGTTTATCAAATGATTGACAGTAAATTTAGGCATTTCGAATATAAAAAAAAAAAAGTTTTGTTCTATTATGTTGGATAGGATAATTACAGATGATATAATTTGCCCCCTTTATCAGTTTAGTAAAAATGAGAAAAAGACATACATATATTTCTCCCCCCCCCCCTTTTTTCTTAAACAAAATTACTAATTATAAAAAAATTAAATTAGTAATCTTAAATTATATTGTATACTCGATTTTATGGTGTTACGGTTCCATATGATTTCGAATATTCTTTTAAGGTGCACAAGAATGTTTAATAAAGACATAACTCCATAAGTTAACCAAACATCTCTATTTATACTATATAATTTGTTCCAGTGCCATTGGTCCAGTTCAGAGATGCTTCTGCACCTTTTATATAACTATTCTTAATTTTGTATATTAATAAGGAATAAAATTAAAATTAATGCACTTTTGTCTCCAGTTAAATTAGATTTGTTCACCATTTTCGGTAATTAAAGTTCAAACTATCAAGTGATAGTTTAAAATGCAAATGATTTTAGTTTTGTTACATTTTAGTGAAAAGTAAGCGATTTTGTTTTGATGCTTGAATTAATGCTTACAGATAAAAAAAAAAATCGCATGCAGGCGATTTTTCCAATATGTAATCGATTTAAATAACTCTTGTGATTTTGTTACATAATCACATTGAATGATACCGAATAGATTGTATGGAAAATTTAAGATAAGTAAAATTATAGGAAGAGAAATTACTGCTTTTCTTGCGTTGCTCTCGCGCAATCTAGTCTTCGAATTAATCAAACGATTTAAAATTATTTAGGACATTTTTTTTTTCTTTTTACATTTGCATTCTCAATTATCGAGATTATACGCGTTAATTTCGCGACAGAGTAGTACTTTAATTATCATATAGTGACACGTTTGAGACTCCAAAGACTGTCATCTAGATTGATTGATAGTTTATAAACATTGCACTATAAAACAACGCGAGACGGACGACGGACCGAGTAATTTTGAACACGGTCATGTGATTAGGTTGAAACTTGAACTTTTAACACCTCTCATAATTTCCACACCTCGTCAATGTGAGGATTTTGATGTTACCATTTGTCCTTACTGTCAAAAAGACGTGGACACTTTTAAGAAATAGGTGCAACTAAATTACTAGTACATTTATAATTGGACGTATCATCAAAATAAAAAGCGTAAAAGATACTATTCTTTTAATATAATAGTCACTACTTGTATTGGCTTTGATTTAAAGATTGATTATTCATTAACGTCGTACTTAGAAGCAACTCGAGGACTAGAGGCGACGGACCTCGTATAATTTTAAACCTCGTTCAAGAGTAAATTACGACACCTGAGCTGCGACCTTCCTCTCCAAACTTCCATTCCACGGCAATCTTGAAGCCTAGGTTAATTTAACGCGCATGAAACTTTCTTTTAGACGAACCTTTAGGATAATCAGGACTCGAAATCACGACTCGAATAGAAACAACATAGGCCATGAGTTTGCAACTATGATCACTCAGCTATCCCTGCCATTATGTTCGAAATAACGGGGTATGTGTTATACATTAATTCAATTTGAATTTTAAAGTCTTCTAGAAATACGCGAGAAAAGATATATGTTTTTTGTCCCCGTCATTCAATCATTTGACCGCTTTTCTTAAGAAAATCTAAATTGACGGTAGTCCATCATAAGTGGTGATAGGTAAATTCAGAATAAGCAAATACGTTCTTGGTAACGGTCTTAATTTAAAACATCACAAAGGGTAGGAGGAATTAAATATTATATAAAAATTAAACTTCCTTCCAGGGATAATTTCATACGTTGAATCTACAGAGTTTTGCTTTTCTAAAAAGTGAAATGAATCACCTCACCCGGTTTTACACGTTTAACAATTACCACATTAAATGGTTAAAAAGGTAGCAAATGTCTGCGATACTCCTCCAGAAAACTCATGTAAAAGTACCCACCCTCAAACCTTAAAAGAATTAACTCATTTTCGAAGGTCTTAACTTTATTTCTCTTTCACGAAAAGACGAAAAAGAATTCGAACATTTCCTCATTCTGAGGACACTTAGCATAGCGGTTGTATACTTTCTTTTGTTTTACATAATAGAACAGCTTGTTGCGAAAGAGAAACGAGCAGTCATTTCTCTCTCGGAAGACATTCCCATGCCCCCGCCTACGAAAGATGTCGCCCACATCTTCGAGGGAAGTGACCTGTGCAGACCCACCCGGTACGACGACCCTTCAACTTCGCATGCCTTGTCTATCACAAAGAGAAAGTCGATACTCTTTAACCGTTAATCGTCATCGATTTGAGTGCATAGAATAATAAATTATTAGTTTAAGAATTGTAACTGATGAAATGGCATTGTCATTTTTCACAAGTTGAATAGTATCATAAAAAAGATAAGATGCATTTTTTTATAATAGCCGGTATAACATTGTGAACATTACCAGTTTAAATTCTTTGGAATCATTACCTAGACCTTTTTTTTTTTTTTTAATTCTCTCAGATAAGGAATTTTGATCGAGCGTCTAGCTCCGAAAGCAATTATTATATTGTTCTTCGAATGGGATAATAGCCTTTGTTGTTCTATATTCAATAAAACCAACCAATCAATCAACCAAATATATTGTAGTAGCCGCGGTAGCCTAATGGTCCTGATCACGAGTTCGAGACCAGCGTAGTTTCTGTCGAGTCGTGGGTTGAATTTCTGATGTCACCTGCCTTCTAGCATGTTAAGTCTATTGAGATTCCAAGCTCTCCCATTGGCATGGTTTGGAAGTTTTAAGAGGGAGGTACCAACTTAGATGCCATCCTCATCACTTGCCCGAGGTTCAAAATCACGAGGTCCCTCGTGTTGCTTCTAAGTGTGACATTAATAAACAATCAATCGTGGCAGAAAGTCTAGTACAGATTCAGATGTTATTTCAGCAGTGCAGGTTTCTTTGAAGCAACTTCCAGAACAAAGCTTCTCTACTTGTTTTGAAAAGTGGGTCCAATGATGTGGTAGTAGCATATTATCTAGGGAAGGTATTTTAAAAAAATAATCGTTTATTTTTTGCTGTAAATATTATTCTTAATTTTTTTTTATGATTTTACTCCCGTTTCTTATGGACCCCTTTCTGTACATCTCCAATAATCTTCATGCAACTTTTGAACGACGTTTCAAAACTAAACCAAATTAATCCAAATATTGACGAATTTTTAAAGCTATAAGTATGATAAAAGTTATATTGAAAAATATAGATATTTGCTTACTCTGATTACTATTTTTCTTAATAAATCGGTAATTCAAAAGAAACTAAATGTAAAAAAATGGCAGTTATGAAAACTGCTTCAATTTACGTTAAAATTATAATCAAGCAATAAAGCTTCCTAATTAAGTAAAAACACTGGTAAAACAAAGAATAGAAAATAAAACAGAATACTTCCTAAGACACTTAGAATTATTTTTATTACCAATAAATTTTGAATAACATAATTTCACACCATAACATAACATAATTAAATGAATTTTTAGTTTCACACATCTCCCATTTAATTATGTTCTATTTCCCTTTAATACTACTTTTTACTTCAAATCTATATCGTTTCAATAATCTTTATTTGGCTCAGTAAAAGCTTCGAAGTTGTTTAAAAACACAAATTTAAATCGCATTAAAAACTACGTTATTGTTTGTCTTAAGATTATAGACGTTGCTTTTTTTTGTAACAAAAACTCGAACTTCGTGACCAACAAATCATGGATTTTAGTCTCATTTCCAACAAAGACCGCTGACTGAAATAATACGTGACATTTGCAACACGTTTAATCCAACCCATCAAAGTCTTCGCGTAATCTATTGATGCGGTAACTACTCTAGTATTATCCCTTTCTTGAGTATGATTCCAAGAGACTTAGTCCATCATTAACAGATCAAGTCTGTCACTCTTAAGAGACATTAAGTAAACAAACTGAAATAGAAATCTTTATTTTAAAATAGTGTATGATTTGTTCAAGACCACTTTTCAGGAAAAGATCCAAGGAATATTACAGCAAAATGATGAATATCTATCCGGCAGACTTACAGAATATCAGTTATCATTATCTGACAAGTGGAAAAACTTCTAAAATTAAATGTAAAAAATTCGGTAAACATTTATGGAGAAAAGGCCTAATAAAAACGCCACGTAAGCAATTATTTATTAGATTAAATCTTTCTTTTTATAGTAAAGCCACAACTGGTCAATGCTTATAAACAGAAAATATCCCTATATATTTTCGACTCTGGTTATCAATGGAAGGTTTTCCCCAACAAAAGTCCATCACAGCTCTTTTAAAATATGAGTTACATCGCACATTTCTTTCTATGATAGTCAATATAACTAGTCCCTGAAATAAATTATTAACTCTATTCGATTATTCTTTAAGTGTGATTTCTGGTAAGAGTATGCATGTAAAATAACTATAGTACTGTCTTAATATATATATATATATATATATATATATATATATATATATATATATATAGGAGTGTCCAGAAAGTAAGAGTACTGAGCCTCTGAAGCTTGTGGAAAGTTTTTTTTCAACAGAGTTGGTCGCACTGCGTTCAAGATTAAAATATTGAGAAAAGAATGCGTGCTCGTTTACCTCAATCGGTTAAAAACTATTATTGCAGTGCCGTATGGAAATGAGTACCTCGATTCCGAAATTGCACCGGCTTCGAAACACAGAGAGTAAATCCGATTTCTTCTCGCGAAAGGAAACGCGCCCTTCCAGATTTTTAACTAAACAATAACTGCTTACAGGAGTGAGTCATGAGCCGTAGTGTGGTGCCGTGAGTGTAAAGACAGCAAAAAAAATTCAAAAATGTTGTTTTGACCCAAAAACTCATGGTGTCTTTCTTTCTTTTGAGGTCCTAAATAGATTCTCCTCATTGCAATTTTATCCCGGATGGAATCAATTAATGCTGAGGGGTACTGAGAAATACTAAATAAAATTACAGAGGGTATTATAAAACAAAAGAAAGTAAATATGAATGAGGAGAGTATATTTGTTGTGCATGACAATACACGTCTCCACACAGTTAATATCACAAAGCACCTCTTGAACTCATTCGATTGGGATATCATCAACTACCTCTCTCACAGCCTTGATCTAACGCCTTTAAATTATCATCTTTTCGCTTCTTTGAAATCGTTTGTGAGTGAAAAAATGTTTTTGACAGCCGATGAGGTCCGTAGTGTCATCAAACAATGGATTAAGTAGATGGCTGGAGCTTTCATATACTTTTTTTGTCAAAGGTATAAGAGACCTCATCCCTCCCCATTCATAAAGTATATTGTGAAGGAAGGCCACTAATTTTTTTTAACTTTTTTTTTTATTTTTAAAGTGTTGAGTACTACTCTAATTTTCTGGACAACCCTAAAATAAAACTGCAACCTGTTTCTGAAGTGTCAGTCATAATAGGAAAACTACTCTTTATTTAAGATGGAAATGTGTATACATTAATCCTTAACGCTCTACAATTATCATTGTAATACATAGTTATATAACAACAGATCGAGGGGATGCGGTTAAAACATTACAATACGTATATAAAAAAAAAACCGGGTATGAGTGAACCTGGATTAAAAGAATAAAAATAAAAAAATATGAAAATTAAAGTTATTACCGTTTATTACTAAATTAATTTTCATAACCTTCCTTAATATGAAATCCTTCGAAATAATCCCTTAAGTATAACGAAGGGTTCTCAGAACATGTTGAACAATATGTTGGATATATATGTTTGCGTCCACCAACGTAACAAACTTGACATCTTTTTTTTTTTATTTCCAGAACATAAAATTTCGTCAAGTCATTTTTCCTTTTCTAACGTACTACATTGACCCTGTGGTTTCTGTTTCATTCGAAAATCTCCTCTCAAATGGATAACCATCCGTCTTAGAAGTTTGAAATGATTTAAGGGTGTTTCAAACTTTTCTTTATAAACTTCTTGATACAGAATATAAGCACTAACTATACAGCTTCAAAACCCCAAAGAACCATTTAGCGATAATTTGCAACTATCATTGGCATTTTATCACGGGGACTGTAAACTCCCGTACATACGTACCTACTTTACTTCATAAAATGGTCCCTTTATCTACCTATATATATATATATATATATATATATATATAATGTACGTATCTAAAAGATTCATGTCTAAAGATCTAATTTCATAATTCAAACAATAAAAGAGCTAAAACAGCCATAATATTGTTTGAAAATATATAGAAAAAGTAAAATTATTATTATACACTTAATCAAAACAGATAATAATTTATTAGGATAAAACTATTATTAGAATTAACAGATGTATATTATATATAAGAGAACAGACATGTTTTGCTTTCGGATTTCTTTTACATTAATACGTGTCTCCACAGCGGAATCTTTCGAAAGTTAAAGGTTAACATTAAGTTAAAATTGTGGAAATAAACGAAAAGAAAAAAAATTTGCAACTGCACACTTACAGATAAATTATTTTTCGCTAGATCACGCTCATTATATTTCTGCAACCATCCAGATTTTAATCTTTCACCTTTATCTATATCGTAGGAAATAAACAAAACTTCCCATTTAACAGATATAATTACGGGCTTAATCGCATTTTGTTTCAGACCATTCGTTCATCAAGTGTCAGTGAAAAATGAAACAATTTCGATCATTTAATCGGTATCGCCTCAAGACGACAAGTTTTATTTTCAGCCTCACCTGCCCGTATTTGCATATTATGCTGTCGACTCGAAGTAATAGATTTTCATATATGAACTATCAAGAAAAATAACATAATTCCGGTTTTAAACAGAGCGATAAAGCCAACAAGAAAAACATGAGTTTCTTTAATAACATGAGTTGATAAACGAAGTCAAACCGAGTAACCAATCAAACACATTGAAGGGATGGCGTTTCTTTTGTGTATGCATATATGAGCTGTCGCTTGTTTAATGATTGAAAAAGATACTAGAATATCTGTATATCTTATCTTTCAATGCTTAAGGCTAATAGGTATAAAATATTCAAAGGGGGATTTTACGTGTCTGGTTATATACAGAATTCGAGAATCTTTATCTTCTTTAGGTTAGATTTATTAATAATATTCATGACTAAAATGATCCTGGTGCATCATTTTGAGGGAGACAGTTTAAGTGTTCATGTATTAGACTTAACCCTTACACTTGTTTCTTTTGTCATGGCGCTTGGTGAATTGTAATTAGAACAAGATGAGATCTTCATACTCTCTGCCACTAAAGTACTTGATCTTTATTTTATAGACGAAATAAATACATGCTTTTCCCGTCGTTAAATGAGTTAATTCTTTTAGAAGCTCTCAAAAAGTGCACTTTTCTCAACTGACAAAAAATCCTTTATAATTACTTTATATGTAGACATAAAGTAAAATGAATGACATATATAAATAAAAAGTACAAATAAAACTATAAACATAAGCATATTAAGAAATTACTTAGATATTGTAAAAATCATAAAAACCTATTAATATTGACAAAAAAGTGTGTGTGTGTGCTTGCGGCACTGCGTGCTTTTGTTATTCTACCCACATAATCTAAAAAGGATACATTGAAAGATATTTTAGTTACGTATTTCTTAAGGACGCACATTTTTTCTTAAAAGAATCTCTATCTATCTTCTTTTATCTATAGTTATTACAAAATTCTTTAATTTTAATAGAAGTATCAAGTAGACCAATTAATGCACACTCCAATATTATTGAATGTAAATTAACATCTTAGAAGCAACACAGAAACTATTGGAGATAGACTTCGGTTTTGAATCGCGATCACATGACGAAGAAGATACTTAGCTGGCATCCCCTCTCCAAATTTCCACACACCACCGTCGCGAGGGCTTGGAACCTCGGCAGATTTAACGAGCATTAGTTCCGCTGCACGGCGTTTCTTGAGAAACATCAGGACTCGAAGCCAAGATTCGAAGGGAGCAACGCAGTCCACGAGTTCGGGGTCATGACCACAAGGCTACCGCGGCCACACTCAAGTATTATTAGAGACATCCTACTAGCATATAGTAGATTTAAATACCCTTTATCTATGTAAAACATTAAACTCGATTCTTTTGACAATTGAGATTTAAACTGTAGCTGGCGATCTGAAAAGAAATATTTTGTAAGAATTTTAAAAAAATTAATGAAAACGTGATAATGAAAAATAAAAACTGTCTTTTTCAGGTAAAAAATTATTACAACATTATTAACATATTATTTCACTATCTTGAACAAAGTGGCGTATTTCATAACACCACTATTTCCGTTTGAAAACAATTTATTTTTTTTGTTTCTGGTACCAAGTATGTTTCCCATATTATCGCCTTTTATGCAATATAAGGCCAAAATAGTTTTTAATTTAAAAAAACACATAGAAATTTCGTATTTTTGGAATATTTCCTTATTTTAAGGAAAAGAAATGATCAATGGAGCTATTTTCTGTATTCCTATGAACCTATGAGGCTTGAATAAAGAAGTAATGCTTCCATGGCCATACTGTTTTGTTATCTTATTTTCACAATTCTTGTTGTACCTAAAAGCTGCATATGTCTACATTGCGATATATTTATTTTCTTTGTTCCCAGGTGTCGTTAGTGCACCAAGCACTGAAGAAGATGGCAACCCAATTGAGATGAAGTTGAAACAGCAATACGTCATTGAGTCTGCAGCGGCTGTCACCAACACCACCACCAGAAGAAAAAACGCTTTAATCACTAGCTCGAGAGGGAATCTCTTTTGGCCTAGTTGTTAAGAGCACTGTAAAAAGCGATCGATATTATTTTTTTTTAACTATCCAAAGATTGAAGACTCGAATCCCCACCGGCACTTAAGGCCAACCGACCTCTTTCACCGCCACGGGGTGGGAAAACATCCCCACCCCATCCAATATGGAAGTAAAACCAAAAAGCTGCCGGGGAAAGTGACGGTTGAGGGTTGCTAAGACTCGAATTTCACCTCTTCTCATAGAGGAAAGAGTACCTAAGGGTATTCCTTTTTGTTCCGATGATTAGGAGAAAGCTGTCATTAAAATCTGATGTCGGCAACTACCACCTGAATTATTTTATGAGTTTGTCCGTCTGATCACATATGAACTAAAATGCGAGGAATGAATGAATAGGGATTGCGTCGAAAAGCGAATAGTGGTTACGTAGAGAATACACGCAGCTACCAGATACAGCAATTTCTTATAATTTTATTCAAATCGTAATTATCTTTTTTTTTCAGAAACAAAAATTACTCAGCTTCTTATAGTAATAAGAATTTTCATAGAGAAATGTTTATGCTCCGTAGGCATCAACTGAGAATTTGCAATATGATTGAACACCTGGTTCACTATCATTGTAGGAGCCATTTACTTTTATTGTTTTGGATTTCGGGGAGAAAAAATAGATTGAAAATTACCGGTTGGTTCGATCGATTACCCTCCCGAGCCCCAGAAAAGATTAAGTAACGTATTTTTTTAAAAAAAGGAAATCTACTTATGAAGTTGATGATAAATCTTATCTTAAGGATTATCTCAATTTTTCAGCTAAGGATTCGAAGAAAATAAGTTTAAGAACCATTTGTATGTTTATATATACATATAACAAAAGCTCACCTGTTTCTAATTTAAATATCAAGAGAATCTTATTAAAATCAAATAACCAACTTTGGTTACTTTATAAATCTTGAAGACACGAGAAGACAAGTTGTGAATGTAAAGTCCAGCAGATGGTGCCCCTCGGCGTTTGGTATTTAACTAAAAAGCAATGATTGGAGGGGGGAAAAAATCTGAGAACCAGTGATACCATTCCGTATCAACACTATGTGAGATTTCTGCTACCGGAAATGGAACTTTAATGTTTGTTTTTCATTGATATTTTACGTAATATCGCCATTAAAATATCTTCCAGCATGCTAGATGAATTTCCTAAGACCCAAAATGCAAATGAATCTTTTAATGGTGTAATATGGTAAAGGAAGTTTTTGTTTGTTTGAAAACTGTGAAATTGGGTGCATATGATGCAATTATACAATTTAACGAAGGGCACCAAGGCTGCTTAAAAGTGTTAAATAAGCTGATCATTGAAAATCCGGGCCACTTCTCTGTAAAGGGCTACAAAAAGTTGGATTACAATCGAATCAGGGAATTGAAGCGAAATACAACACCTGTTAAATGTAAGCGTAGGAAAGTTTTAAAGACCATCAGGAAGAAAAAGGTAACTTGTTTAAGTAATACAGATGGTGAATTTTACAAATCAGGGGCCTTTTAATGTTAAATGTTTATTTAATTAGGTAAGTTTCTGGGTTGAAATGTATTTTCAGCGTTTTCTCAAAATCAAGATTTTCATATTTTGCTTTAGCGCAAAACATCGTATTCAAAAATGTTATGAATATAATGTTATGAAATTTTCATGGAATACTCTATGAAAGTGAAGTCAGAACTTGAACCTCTCCTATTGTTATAATGCGATTACTTTGCTTACAATAGGAGAGGATGACTCCTATTGCACTTACTGATTGTATTTACTGATGATAAAAGTCATAACTTATCACAAATTTGTACGTTTCTTCTGTATGTTAAAGTACGACTTCCTATAAATATTTAATTTTCTGCGTTATAATTGTGATAGAGGCACAAATTCTAAATTAAATTCAATTCATCATAATAAAATTTACAGAATTCAAATATCTCTATTTAAATTTCAGTTTTGAAGTTTTGCACAAGTGCCATTTTACTGCTATTTTTATGTATTTTTTGAGCTGAAATATTAAAACAATTATTAATTTATGCAAATTTTACATTGTACTTTAAGTTTTTAGCCATATCTTGAAGTATAATGCATATGAAAAATTAATTTTTCAATTATTTAAAAAATTCTTCTTCGAAGGTAGGCAGATACCTTAAAGATAATTGAGGATTTTCTTTTTAAGTTGAAATAATATTATTATAACTTTACGCGACATGTTCTTAATCGCAGAACAATATAGAAATTCGATAAAAATGCTGCTTTGTGATTTTAATTATAAATTATTTCTGAATTAAAGTTATGAATAACGAATAGTATCGATCAACAGAAAACGAAAAAGGAGGGAAAGATATTTCTTTCCAAAATTAAAGATTAACGGACAGTATTTATCTGACTCTAACTTACTGACTGTTTCACTATAATAGAATTACTACAGAATTTTCTTACATGTTAATTTATAAGGTGGCGTAAAACACACCAAAGAGATTACTTGAAAAAATCGTCGCATTTCATTAAATATAAAATATTTATAGAGTTCTCTCTAAATTTTAAATAGTATTAAAGCGAAGGTAGGAATCTACTTTATAAAGCTCAAATATCACACAACTCCATATAGAATTATAAATTCATTCAAAAGACTAAGACTCATCCAAAAAAAAATTGACAATTTGAAGCGCAGTTTTCAAATTTTTAATTACAAAATCTTTTTGAAATATTTGAGTTAAATGTATGACATTGCTCTCATAACATACTTTCTTAATTAATTTTGGCAACTGTATGTGTATAGAATTTTTTATCACACTATTTCTTCCATTTTTAATTTTTTATTTTATTTTCACAAATTCCTCGTATTCTCCATTAAATTATTTCAATACTTTAAATATCATTAAATAAATATAAAACAAAAACAATCTTGATTGTTTATTTCATATTTCTTTTGATACTTTTCGTAATTTGATACTTTTTTTCATCAAAATACATTTATTTTACAATATTCCAAACTTATACGATTATTTTTTACATTTATAAAATTCCAAACTTATACGATTATTTTTTATATTTACAATATTCCAAACTTATACGATTATTTTTTATATTTACAATATTCCAAAATTGTACGATTATTTTTTACAAGCTCATTTACACAACTGGTCATGATCACCGAATCTGTGTAGGCGCACACGTTCATAAATAAATAACAACCAACTTGTTCATTCTAGAAAGACGAAAAACAGAGCTTTTTTTTGCCTGAAAAATCTGTTTTTCTTCCTTTTGGGATGATAAAAGAATATTTCCATTATTTCATATAAGCAAAAATATTCGATCAATATCTCATATTATTTTTTGAAAAAATTACTTGACTTCTCCTTTTTTTTATGAATAACATATATTACAATTTTCTCATAGAATTTTTTTCTTTAGTTACTTAAAAAAGAAAAGCTGAAAAAAGCTAATTTTAAAAATCAAAATAATTAAATTTGAAATATTATAAGGATTAGAAAAATAGTAAATTTGTGTCTTTCTTTTTTAAAAAAAAAATAAATTAATAAATTAAGTGCTCAAGATACGTGTCTCGACTTTTCTCCCTGCCATCCGCTTCGAATATGTATACATCAGATAAATTATACGAAATAATTCATTAACTAATTATGATTTTGCGCAATAAAAACAAAAGAAACACTTTATAGTTATACACGTATTTCTAATTATAAGCTTCAAAATATTCTGCTTGATTTCTTTAAAAAAAAATAGGAAATGCAATCCCATTTTAAATTAAAATATGCCATTTTTTTTTATCTACGTTTTTTCAAGAGTTCGTTAACACTATTAAAGTTAATCATAATTATTCAAATTCCCTTAATAATGAAAATAAGATAAGATTAATTATAAAACAATATTTTTACTAAATAGATGGAAAACTTTTAAAGATTCGTTAAAAAATATGTTACATTTAGAATATCTACCCTAAAAAGTATTGTAAAATAATAGTCTGCATTAATACGATTACTAATCAGTCGATGTTAACATTAACGATTCATGGAAAGGCTCTTATTGCTATAAATTAAATCAAACAGTATAATGTTTAAGAAATAATTATTGATTACTAAAATAATTGTTTTTCTTAAAGAAACATTTTAGCCATTGAAAAAAAAACGTTCATTAAATCAATATAACAAT
This sequence comes from Nephila pilipes, assembly GCA_019974015.1. Classification (NCBI taxonomy): domain Eukaryota; kingdom Metazoa; phylum Arthropoda; class Arachnida; order Araneae; family Nephilidae; genus Nephila; species Nephila pilipes. Next base: position 479,653 of record BMAW01132391.1, on the reverse strand, counting down.
AATAAATCATATTTTATATGTATTATGTTATAAAAAAATAATTTAGTTCTTATTCCTAAGACATTCCCTTAATCTACCCCGATTCAACCGACTGTTAAGATGGTTTCTTAACTGTAGAAATAAATCGTATAGCAGTTGATGAGATGATTATCTGTAGCATGAATTATTTGTTAAATGCTTCCTTCAATGAGCAATGAACATATTGTTCTGTGAACAATGTTCATGTTTTTTTACTACGAGTATATTTAATTAATTTTGTTCATCTAATGTTAGTAAAAGTGCATCAGATATTTCGGTTATTCCATTCTTTAAAAAAGGGTCCAGTCTCTGGCAGAGGCATAATTATTAAAAAAGTGTGTAGGAGATTTCTTATTTTAGTTTATATATAATAATTAATATAATGATTACGATATTAATAAACTAATAATAGATATTCCATTATTAATTTGTGATACAAAATTAATGTTTTAAAAATTTCGCATCAATAAATTGCATAAAAATAAATTAAATAAATATATGTGAGCAATAGCTGCATTTACATATATAAGTCATGTGTACTTAACTATTTTTAAGTACATCTTTCAAAAATTCAATGCATGCATAACTTTGAAAATTAATTGAGTACTTATACACATAAACATAAAGAAAATTAGTTGAGTACTCATAAACATAAAAAAATGTTTTGAGCACTTATAAACATAAACATAAAGATTTATTGAGTACTTATAATCATAAAGAAAATTTGCTGAGTACTTATAAACACTACATTCTATTCAGTGTACTTAATTATAATTTCCTAAATTAATTTTAATACTCTGGCTTTCATAGTTACATGTCAGAATATATTACAAAAATGAAAAAGTTCTATGCAAAGTTTTGCAAAGAACATAATTAGATATCTGAGGTGCGCTTTTTTTACAGTTATTATTAAATTACTCAATTAAATATAAGAATTAAAGTAAACGATGAAATATCGAGAAATTGACAATAGTAAACTTTTCCGATATTGAAATTAAAGCAAACGATAAATTATTAAATTGAATATTATATCAGCTACATGTAATTAAAATTAAAGCAAATGATAAATTAGTAAATTGAATATATTTAAGCTAAATGAAATTAAAATTGAAGCAAACGATATAAAATTGAAAAGTGATCTAGTACGCCCAAAGTGATCCAACTAGAACAATAGCCCCTTGGATGGCTAATATATGCTTGTATTCTTTAATACTATTATTCGCACTTCATCTGATATTATTGTGTGAGTTAGTCTGAATAATTATAACATATAATGGAAAATTTATAAAATTCATCTTCAATTAAAAATAATAATATAATAAAAATAATAAATTCTTCTAAATAATAATAATAATTTATTAAAAATAGTAAATTCATATCGGATCAGATCCAACAGATTCGTTTCTTTAATAGAGGTGTCCTTTACAAGGAATACTACTGTCGTATCCATGATTTGTTTGTTCTAGATACGAGCTGCTTTTGTCTTCAAATATAAAACCTATTCCAAAAGCAAATATGGACCAGTTTCTTTGGATTCAATATGACATTTGACCTACAAATTTTGCGAACCATTGTCTAAAATTCTTCTGGACGTGTGATTGATTGATGTCTAAAGTATTTTGACACAAAAGTTTTTCTCCCAAATAATGAGATATGTACACATACATTAATTAGACTACAATTTATTACTTGTAGCACAAATATGTCTGTTTCATTTTTAAAATATTTTTAACATTACGTATACCAAACCCTATTTTGAATCTTTTCCTAGTAAACTGCTTCTTTACTTGTTAAAAAATTATATTGTTAGTTTTGGAAACTAATTAGTGATTGGCAAGTGCTTTTAGTCTCTATCTGAGCATGAAGCATTTTAACCTATGGATTATTTTCAGTACGATATTTGAATTTAAGAGTAGAAATTAACAATAAGGTATATACTACTGCTTCAAATCATTTAAATACTCACAAACTTTCAGACGACTCTTTTATTTGTTTCAAGATAGAATCAAGCGTGAACTTTCATTTGTGAATTGGTTCAAAACAATACTTTTTTGAACAGATTACCTCACCGTCTTAACTTAAAGAACGGAAGGAACGGAACCACAATATAAAAAAAATCATTTACTTATGCAATTTTTAATAAATGCATGCTTTTTTGCGTGTTACAACGGCAATTAAAAATATTAAGGTTTTGTCATTGAAAAAAATTGATAACAAGTGTTTATTATTTTTTTTATTTTTGCATAACAGTAACATGAATATAATTTTTGTAATAATAACCGCTGTTTATGCTCATTTAATCTAATTTCTTGGCAAACGATTATTATTTCAATGAAATATGATTTTTTTTCCCTCCAGTTAGATAAAAGTTTTCTCCAAGCGTATTTTCTTCTAAATGTATTGAATTCAACAAAAAATTTTAATTGATTGCAAATTCACATTCAAATTATGCATTATTTTCTATTTCATATCGTCCTCTGGTGATGTATTTTCGAGTTTTGCTTAAATACAAATGGCCTTGCAATAAACATTTACGATGATAAGAAAAAAATAAATGATATATTATTCACCATGTATTCTTCTGTAAGCAACAAAGTGTTAAATAAACCATTTAGAATTCCGTTAACTCTAATGTTGGCCTTCACTAAAGAGGTAAAAATCGTGAAACGCATCGGAAGAACCTTTGTTTTTATTTAAGAGATTTTTGTTCTTTTCATTCGCTCAAAATCCTTATCTTTTCAATAAAGTTTAATCAATTTTGATATCGTTGGCAGATTATGGTTTTTGAAAGAGAAATGGAAATTTCTCTTGTATTCCTGTTTTCTTCTTTTTATGGCTTTTGAAAGAAATGTGAATGCAGACTTTGTACTGAATTTGAAATACGATTATTTTGCTTTTATTTGGAAATTAAACTGAATATGAATAAAATGCTCAATTTTTTACTTATGGTTTGAAGGAAAATCATAATCTACTATAGATAGAGTATTAAAACTAAATGGAAATAAATATTTTATTTCCATTTAAGAAATCCTAAATATGATTCTCAAAAAGTTCTCTTCAAAGTTTTGCAAAGAACAGATTTTGCCACCCAAGGGGCACATTTTTTTATGATTATTATTAAATTTGAGGCTCTCGTCTACCCGCCATTTTCATTTCGTGGACGTAATGTTAATCCTACGGATTTTCGACTTTAATTCTCATATCTTTACTGTTTAATCTATTTGAATGCAATAAAATGCATCTGACAGAGCAAAAAATAATGAACGTCTCTGTGGAATTACTTTTTCATCCGATTTTTAAAAATACTTAAAAATATTTTTAAAGACCGGAAAACTCGCAAACGATTCATTAAAATAAGGGTAAAAATATTTCTTTAAAATCTCAGAAAAAATAAAATTCTACGGAAGCATTCTTTAATTTTTGCTCTTTCAGATGCTCTTTATTGCATTCAAATAGATCAAATAGTAAAGATGTGAGAATTAAAATCGAAATTCCGTGGGATTAACATTACGTCCATGAATTCAAAATGACGGGTAGACGGGAGTTTTAAACATGAGAATTAAAGTAAACGATGAAATATCGAAAAGTGGACAATAATAAGCTGATCCGATATTGAAATTAAAGGAAACAATAAATTATTACCTTGAATATATTTAAAATAAATATATTCAAAATATATAAATATATATTTTGCTTATAAATAAATATATAAATATATTTTTAATTAAATGTAATTAAAATTAAAGCAAATGATAAATTATTAAATTGGTTATATTTCAGCTAAATGTAATTAAAATTGAAACAAACGATAAAAAAATTGAAAAGTGATCTGATACGCCAAAATGCCCCACCTAAAACAATAGCCCCTTGGGTGGCAAAAATTATATTTTCAAAAAATTATATTCGTTTAAGAAACCTTACAGAATTACTTTTAAGGACGATGTGAATTATATAATATAGTAGAAAAAAAAAGGAATATGAATAGTTTAACGATGATTTTAAGACATTTGGCTCGCTTTTCAGTATATATTTTTTAAAATATACGCATTTTTAAAAAGCATTTCATAAAAAGATGTAATGAATTAAAACATAAATAAATTTTCTCATTTTCATACACACAAAAATTTATTTGGAATTAAAACATACGATTGAACATCGCATGTCTTAAAGGAACCGACCCTTTGAGTTTCAGGGAAAAAATATCTTTAAAAAAACATTTTTCAAATAACTTTAATATCCAAGGATTCGTTCAAAGTTTGTTGATTATATGACAACGGAAACAAAGTTAGTAACTGAAAACATGTTGGTTGGTAACCAAAATGTTAAAACACATATCAAATTATTTGCAAAGCATAAAAATGAAATTTTAATACATTTCCCCCATTTTTTTTAAAAAGATCATGCACTAGCAATCAAAACTCATGCACAATTTTCACATTGATTTTGATTTATTCATTATTTATTGACGAGCGCGTTGCACTTTAAAAGCAACATAATGGGCTATTAGCGATAGACTATAATTTTGCACTTCGTTCAAGTGATAAGGACGATATCTGAGTTGGTACGCCACTCTCCAAACGTCAACACTATGCTAATGTGAGGATTTTGAGCCTCGATAGGTTCAACGTGCATCAGCTCCACCACACGATGGGCGCTTAGCAGCATCGGAATGCGAACTCACGTCTTGACTGAAAGAACGCTTGCCATGAGCTCGCCACCATGACCTCTAGGTTACCGCGGTCGCATTTTTGATATTGGCACTGTTTAGAACGTATTATATTATTGTTACAATTTTACTGTTAACAATTGATAATACAATCAGGAACAAAAATTAAAAACTGTATAAATAAATATTCAAACACGTGCTCTTAATTAAGTTTATTTGCGTTACTACTTTTAATGTTTTTTTTTTTTTTTTGTTGATTGTTGCATTGGTTGAGATGCATACCTAATAAGATTTTTTGGCTAAGGAATAGAATAAAACAAAAACATATTAAAAAGAATTCTGAAATGCACTTTGTATACTCTAAATTTGCTGAAATTAAACAACATAAAAAATATTATCTATAAATAGATACAAACCGCACTTAAATTATTTCTTTACATTCGAATGAAAAATTAAAAGCTGTGATGCTCTTTCTTACATCATTTAGCGTGACTTTATTCTGTTCTATCGATTTTATTTTTTATAGAGAATCCACTTTCATTTCCCGAGGTTAATTTATGCAAATTGTTTTAGAAATGAAGATAGTTTCATCACTTAATTTATGTAAAATACTTTTCTCATAAACAATCCAGGGGAGATATTTAATGAGTCAAGTTGAGCTCATTTGTAACTGATTAAGAGTTACCTTTGACACTATTTTTTTCATAATTAATCCTGATTAAGATATGAGACTAATCTGAATTTAAACATAGACATAAGTTTTGGCTACAAATTACATTTCATTTACTCCCAATTATATTTAGTTGGGTTTTTTTCCCCTAAGGAAAAGATTTTTTTCTTTCATTATAATTATCTGACAAAGGTTTTTGAAGCAAACAAATTATTCTAAGAAATGAACAAAATATCAAAAAAAAGTAATACCTCAATTTAATTTTATGACTTTTCTAAATATGCGAACAAAATTTCAAAGCTCTGGCTGAGTTATTAAAAAAAATATTTAAATTTTCTTTATCTGTGTGTTAAATCAATTCCTCGACCTTCAGAATTTGAAATTGTTTTTTCTCAGTTTTTTATTTTCCATGACAGTCATGCATGTACTTAAAATGTTTAATTTTTGTTGTTGCTGCTGCTGCTGCTATAATCAATATAAAGTTGTGAAATTTTCATTTTTGTGTGTATGTGTTGTAAAATGTTTGATAACTCTGTGCATTTTGATGAGGATTCAGATAAATAATTTTTACTAAAGAAATCTTCAAAATTATATAAAGCTGTTTTTTTACTGTGTCGTAGTGTCTGACAGAAAAAAAAATTGTAAAGTTATAAATAACACTAGTTCAACCGATCCCAAGCACAGAATTGTGAGAAACACCTCTAAGAAATTGAGAAAAATTGTTAAAACATATTGAAATTCGTAGAAGTAGGAACTCAAAAAAACTGAAATATTTTGATTTAAGTTTTAAATTATTATCTAATTGAAAATTTCTTTTTAGAAATGCATATTAAATGAGCGTGCAATTATAGGATTCAATAGTGAATATAAACTTCCTCTCATAAATATCTAATTCGAAAAAATTACTCACAGGGCACTGTATTTCCTTAAACAGGACAAAAAGAGTTATTTTATTCCTTCTTTTCTATTCTATCTCTCAACACTTGAAAATCAATCGACGACAACCTACTAAACAATCTAAATTTTAATTTTTTTGAAAAGTATTTAGAGATGAAAGTATAAAAATATTCGTAAATCTAATATTATATAATTTATTAAACACTGGAGATATTTCATACAAATGAATAACAAAAAATTCACAGAGGTGATTAAATTAAATAATTTTTGTATGGGGTTTCTCACTTCATGTCAATGAAATATTTTAAATTGTTCACATGCTATCAAATTTACTACAAAATAATCCCATGGTACGGAGTGCCTCTCTAAATTAAGCTAAATATTGCTTAAATAATCAATAACTCTAAAAATATCTAATAAATACGAGAATACCTGATTTATTTTCAACCTTTATCAAATTATTAAAAATAATAAAAGAAATTAGATTTTCATATGTTTTTAATTAATTTATACGGGAAAAGGAACAAATTAAAATAATACGAAAAAGTATTCAGAATAAAATTAAAAAGGCAAGTTATAAAAAAAAATTAATATATAAAAGTTCTTTGCAAAGTTTTGCAAAGAATAGATTTACCCCCCCCCCCAAGGAGCGCTTTGTTTATAATTATTATTAAATTATTCAATTAAATATAGGAATTAAAGTAAACGATGAAATATTGAGAAATGGACAATAGTAAACTTTTTCGATATTAAAATTAAAGGAAATGGTAAATTATTAAATTGAATATATTTAAGCTAAATGTCATTAAAAATAAAGTAAACGCTAAATTATTAAATTGAATATTATATCAGCTACATGTAATTAAAATTAGAACAAACTATAAATTATTAAATTGAATACATTCAAGGTAAATGTAATTAAAATTAAAGCAAACGAAAAATTGTTAAACTGAAAATATTTTACGCTAATAATAACTTAAATTAAAAGAAACGGTTAATTATTAAACTGAATATATTTTAAGTTAAATGTTCTTAAAATGAAAGGAAACGGTAAATTGTTAAACTGAATATAAAAGATTATAGGAAAAATTAATTATTTAGTTTATGGATAGAATCGTAAATGTAAGATATTTGAATCATATCTTAGTTAATAGTGAAAATTACCAAGCGTTTATATAAAATGTTAGAGCCAAAACCATTAAGTATAGTTTTAAAAAAAATATAGAAAAGTTTAACATTAAATCTATGGATAGAACAGTAAAATCTGGAAAATGAACATGGTTATAAAAAATCTAATTTAGATATAAAAAAAATTGAAAAGGGATTAGATACAAGAAGTGGTCCGGGACAACAATTTATAGGGTAACTAAAACAATAACCCCTTCGGTAGCTAAAAATGAATTCTTGAAATCCACCCTAAAACTACAGTATATATATTCTAAAACGCGATAATTTAAATACGAAGTGATTAAAGAAAAATATTTAGTTTGATCAACACTTTAATGATATTTATTTAATTAAATATGTTCAATTATTTTTTAATTGAAAGGAAATAAAAGTCTAACTTCATTAAGTCTCTTTGTCTGAAAATCTCCTGTGACAGTAAATAAAACTTCGCCCCAGATATCAGAAAGATATTAAGGAAAACATAACAGCATTTTAAGAGAAATAATGCATTATCATTTTTAGATTCTTCTTTTTTTAATCTGAAACTGATGATATTCATCAGATAACAAAGAATAATGAACGATATTTTCACAATATTACAGTTTAATACACTAAAAAATCATAAATTTAAGGCTATTTTTTCATTTTGAGATAATCGGTACATTTAACTTGACATAGTAAAATTCTCTTTTTGATAGAATACCTAATTTAAACAGGAATAATAGGCTATAAAGTACAATAAATTCTCCAGATGTAAAAACCTTACGTCACGTAAGACTTAAAATTTGGATTAAAATTTTTTACATGTATATTTTGCTATACGCAAGAGATATAAATGTAATTTTGCTCGCTATAAAAACGATCTCTGCAAAAGGTAATTTTAAAAAATAACGTCGAGATTAGATTTCACAATTTAACTACAGCAACAGGATAATAAATTTGAGAATGATTATTACAAATAAGATTTTTTTGAAAATTTGAATCTTGATATTTTTATCATTAGAAAAAATAGTATTGCCAGGTACTGGAAAAAAAAATGGAAATTTCCCGAAATGAATGGAATGGAAAAGTAGAAGTGAAGTTGCATCATTTAAAAATTTAATTATATCTTACACCATCAAAATACAATAATGTTTTAGTTCTGAGCACAAAATATCATACCTTTTGCAACCTCTTCATACTTCTCATGAATTCTAAAACCGACTGCTGAGATTACGGATGACAAACTCCAGGTATCAAATCCAAGGTTGGAAAATGATCACGAATTTCCGTAAAATAATGCCTAGATATCCTTTTACGAATATGAGTTGAATGTAATTCCACTTCTGATGGAAGAGCCGTCCTCTTTCAAGGCCAATTCTTCAATTTATTTGTTTATTTATTCCAAAACACGTGACCTCCAAGAAGAGCGCTAACTTTCGCTGGAGCAAATTCAGAATCGTCTGCTGTTCTCAGCGGCACCGGTCACTTTCTCGCTGAACAGGTGGTTCGTGTTTGCTTGTGTTCGAATTGGAAAACGTAGGCGTTCGAAATTTCGGTTTTGTTTTTGTTGCTCCTTCGCCGGAGGCGATAATTCGAAGGGAAATCAGGTTTCGAACTTTCCCCTTTAAGGTTCGATGCGGTTTTTCGATGGAGCGTAAAACCGTTATTAATTATCGATAACCTTGCCAATCATCTTCATCGAATGTCAATGAAATTGGATTTCATAAAACGTGGGCATGATGGCTTTGTTGATAAAAGAAAGTGCTTCAACGCTAAAGAACATACAATTTAACACCTTATTTCGTTTTGAAGTGCAGTGAAACCTAGGTCTTTCGTTTCTCATAAACTTCGGTTTTTCTGCATCAGTAGTTTTCGAACATTCTTGATGATGAGTTCCGTTTAAAAAAAAAAAAACTTTAAAATAAACAATCTCAATTGTATATAATTTAATCGAAGAATTTATTTTAAAATTAAGTCACTTATGAATTCATATAGATTACAATGTTCAATCTGAACTGGAACAAATATCTTTGAAACGCGAGGCTCGGCACAATAAAAGTATGTAAAGAAATGTTAGTATCATGAAAAGATGATGAGAACAAAACAGGCAAAATCTGATTAAATTCAAATGTGTACAAAGTAACAGATTTTGTGCTTTCTATGTTTCCCAGTTTTGAAATGATCGTTTCACAAGCGCAAAGATGGAATGACGTTTTTTTACAAAAAAAATTCAAGTATTATTCCTTATTCCTCCAGAATAAGCAAACGAAAATACTCGTATAGTAGTAATAATTACAAATAACTCAAATATTATGTACAAACAACACGCGAAAACTGTAACATAAGTGCGTGTGTGTGTGTGTGTGTGTGTGTACTCAAGACTGGCTAACGTGCATCATCATTCATGAATAGAAAGCATGAAATCAACCCAGAAAAGACAGACATGATCCAGGATAGCTTGAGAGAAAAATATGTATATGCGATGCCACTGGATATACGTTAAAGATTATTCAAATACCAATACTTTTCAGTCGTAATGATCAACTTCAGGAATATTCTAGTGTTACATAGTTATTACAAAGTTATAGAAGTTTCTAGAAAAAATGAGTCAATTTTTTTTTTCTACCGTAACTGATATCCAGAATCACTTTTGACAGTGAATCGTAATTCGTCAAAGAACATTATTCTGATCGACTGTTTCTGACCAATAAATAAATGAATATGAGGATCATTAGTATTTATTACACCTGTGATTATTTCGAAGTTATTTGCTCATGACATTGAAACAAGATGAACTTCTATTTAATATATTTATTTTACATGAACAGACACAGGACCAACGTTCACATAATTGCGTATTTCATAGCATTAACATTTCATGCTAATTACAACGCGTAATTCTAGAAGGGAACTACCCTTCTCCATTTTTTCTGAGAAGGTTATAGAAGGAGAAAAGTCAGAAATTTTTGAGATAGGAGTTTAAACATTCTCATCTGTCCCCAGATGCAGATATTCATCTTAAATGTATAAATCAAAAATCAAATTTTGGTTCTCATTTCAGATTGATTGATTATTTATTAACGTCGTACTTCGAAGCAACACAGTGGCAATATAGGCAACGTACCTCGTGATTCTAAACTTCGGTCAAGTGACGCGGACGACACCTGAACTTCCACATCACCCCAACGCGAGGACTTGAAGCCACGAAAGATTTTATGTGCATCAGCTCCGCTACACGGCTACTCAGTTCATAGCAATTGAGACAGTTAAAATATTCAAATATCACAAAATAAAAAATATTATCATTTTGAACCAAACAATTTCTAAATTATTAAACCCAATATTAAAGGCAACTAAACATCCCCTAAAAATCATACTCAAAAGAGAAAATATAAAATTGTTAATTTGGAATTTCTGAATGAGATAAATTAATTGAATGGAACGTTTTATAGTACCTGTAGCTATTTTCAACGTCGCGTTCCTTATCTACACATCACGCTTTCTTTGCAATGCTATGATTTTGGCAATCTTCCAGAGTTAATGGGGCATCTTTCCTTCATCTACCAAGACTATATATCGTTCACAACCCCAACTTAATCTTTCCTGAAAATGGCGCGAAACAACTTCTGTGTTTGTAAGCCAGCATTAACTAATCGCCGATATGCGATTTTAGAATATTATAAATAACGGGCTCTCAAGCATATTTCCCTTCAACTAATCCTTTGGAACTTTCATGTGACGTTATTTGACATGAGAATCTCTTCTAATGAATGAACTGTGACTTAAGTAAATTAAAATATTAATATTGAAGTGTAGTGAATAAGAGTGATGATATAACTTTCATAAGCAGCACTGATTTTAATGTGGAATTACTAAAAAGAGATACGAAGGTTTCATTCAACAATTGGTGTGAAATGATTATCGGTGATTGGATATTTAGCCGGATCCATCTCACACATTTAGTATTGATTCGGATACGGCTAATCAAAGGTAAGATAAGTAATTTTTCTGATTATTAATCTTTAGCTCTAATATTTAGAGAGCGGACGCTGAGGGTTCGTTCCACAAACGTGATAAGCCTTTCGATTTTGGATTATTCGTAAAATAAGAATAAATATTAGATTGATCTTCAAAACTGACTCTTGCCTGTGGGAATTCTACTTATTTGTTATGGCTCAAATATATGCTGATAGAGAAACCATTAAAAACACAAGAGCTTGCATGGTATGTGGCTAATAAGTCAGATGTAAGAATTATGTTCCATTATTAGAATGTTCCATTATTAGGCAAAACTATCTTCTTGAGCTTTTGCTCATCCCTATTCTGAACCCTAATCATGATTTTGTAGAGCATTTCCATTTTCAGCTACCTTTTTGATATAGAACTCTTCTGTCATCTTAAATTATAAACTTAAAGTCTCTAACTTAAATTCTAAGCACATGTTTATCAAATTTCTATTAATTAAAACATTCATATACTATTAGTCTTATTTTTATAAAAGGAAATACTCTCTATCAGTTCATGGCCGCTCAACACGTTTATTTAAAGGTTTTATGCTAGTATTAAATATCCAGCTTATATGGTACTCGAGGCCGTTGTCCGCGGTAGCCTAGTGGTCAAGGTTTCGGATTCGTCTCCGGCGGTTTTCGTTCAGTCGCGGGTTCGATCCTTAGCCGCCAAAGACCCGCCGTGTAGCCGGGGCTGATGCACGTTAAATCTGTCGGGGCCCAAAGTCCTCCCGTTGGTGTGGTGTGGATGTTAGGAGAGGCGAGTACCAGCTCAGGTGTCGTCCCCGTCACTTGACCGTGATTCAAAATTCAGAGGTCCCTCCCCAATAGCTCTCTTGTTGCTTCTAGTGCGACGTTAATAAAAACTAAACAAACAAAAACAACGCAAGGCCGTTTTCCGCTATTACTTCATTTATCTTCGTTAGCCTAACTAATGTCTAGATCACGTTTCATTTGATTGGGTCGAAGTTTGGTTTTCAATAATTTAAATTATAAAGCATCCCCAGGTAATTATAGAAGAACGCGAATAGCTTAACATTACAGTGTTATGTCTTTTAGACGTTCTACCTTCTCTGTTTGTGATAATAAAAATTAAAAGTACTTCAGTACTATATCCATAAGTTGGTGATTTTTACCTTCACTGCTCCAAATTTAGAATAAATGAACAATTAATTCGTGAGCCTTGCTTATTATGAAGAACCGAAGTTTTTCGCTACATTGCCTTCTACATTTATTTTTTTTCGATAATCGTGCGGTTGTCTAAACCGACAATTATTTCTCAAAAACAAAGTTTTAAAAAAGTAACGCTAAAAAAGTAGCAGGTTTTGTCAAACCAGGAATTCGTGTAATACATCCATAAGCTTTGTGAAAAAACTACCATAACAATAAATTTTTTTTAAATATTTTAATCTTACAATTTTTTCCATAAAATGAATGTAATAAATTAAGTAATATGAATTGTACGTATTACTGTATACCAATATATATATATATATACACACTGCTGTTTAATGTTTTTATTCCAGTTAAGCAAAAATGATCTTCTCTCTAGTGTATCTTTCATAGTTAAAATTTTCTATCTTCCTTGTATATTATTAGTACCTTGAATATTTTAACCATCTAAGGGGCTATTGTTTTAGATGGATCACTTTCGGCGTACCAGATCACTTTTCAATTTTTTTATCGTTTGCTTCGATTTTAATTATATGCAGCTGATATAATATTCAATTCAATAATTTATCATTTGCTTTATTTTTAATTACATTTAGTTTAAATATATTCAATTTAATAATTTATCGTTTCCTTTAATTTAAATATCGGAAAAGTTTACTATTGTCCGTTTCTCGATATTTCATCGACTATTTTAATTCTTATATTTTTAATTGAGTAATTTAATAATAATTATAAAATAAGCGCACCTTGGGTGTCAAAATCTGATCTTTGCAAAACTTTGCATAGAACCTTTCTTTATATATTATTTAAGTCTTATTTTTAACTAAGTATCGTTATGTATTTTGTTTTATGTAAAGTTGATGCTCTAAATGTTATTCAAACATTAATATTTAAATATTATTAAGAAGAAATAGACATTTTCTCTTCATCATATTTTATTATAATTTACTAGATCCCTTACATACATCTCCGTACATACGAGGATGGTTCAAAAAGTATCTGTTTTTGACGACAGAAGGTGTTACTTAGAGAAGTTCGTACCACCATTGTGTGCTTCATCTGTTGAACGGCGCGAAAACAAATTTGACATTGACTCATGGGTTAGTTTCGATTTGACTGCAATTTATTGCCAAAGTAAAATTTGATTTCTGCCATGTCGAGTTGTCACCATTGATATGACCCCTACTCATCATTATACACCGAAAAAACAACAAACAATCAAAACAATGGTTACTTTGGGTGAATGTGCCACAACGAAGGTGAAGAAGGTCACATCGGCCGAAAATGTTACGTCGATAATTTTTTAGCTATAAAGGACATCAAACTTTCATTTAGAAACGGAAAACATATTTCTTTGGATAATATTACAGTGAATTATCTCATTCCTAATACGAGTACTTTTTAACCACCCTCGTATGTATTACATTACACATCTATATAGAGAGAAAGTCTATAAAAGAGGGAGCCTATCGGACAAAGAGTCCGTGATTGCAACTTTAAAGGCAAATTAACTGCTCAGCAAAAATGAATAAAAATTCCTAATCTAATCGGTCTCTGAGGAATGTAAAATATGCTATAATTGATTTGAATTAATATCATACTAGAAGTTATACCAGAACAATTATAAAGACGATTCTCACAAATTTGAACTACGATAAGGTGATGAGGACAACACCTGAGTTGGTGTCTGTCCATCCTAACTTTTGTGCCACACCAAGACAGGAATCCGAAATTCAGTTTCACTTATATCGAGCAGTATTCTCTACGTTGCTTCTGACAGTCTTAGGAGATGCAAGATTCGACAAGAGCATTGTGAGTTTCAAAGCTTAAGACTATGATTGCAGCTCTATGTTATAAAAAAAATATTTTGCTGATGACTTGAAATTAAATCAAGCTGACAAACGATCTAAAATAATAGATAGTTGGTATTCAAACTTTTACCTATCTTACCAGTTCGTTAGCATCAGTCATTTACACGATTTCGTTCCGCACGCTTTCGAGTTAACACGATTTAAAAACTCCGCAAAAAGATTTTAATTAATGCAACGTGAATGGCCCGAAAATGCCATGGAAGACTTTGTCTTGGAGAGATCAAATTCATGACAAACGCATTACAGCAATGGTGATAGATGTTGGGGTTTTTTCCCCTCAAATACCTTAACTTTTCTCCTTTCTTCAGCATATCATGACCAAATCAATTTCTTGCGGGCCCCGCAACTATTTCGGTTGATTGATTGATTAGAAAAAGAATAGTTTGACTATACATCCCGTTTTCAGTGGAACGAACCGTTTTTAGGTAGTCTGCCCCATTGTCTTCAAGCTCAGTTTCGAAAATTCGTGCCGAAATGGCCGTTTCAAAAGAGGCACTAATACACCTATAGAAAGGGTATTTTTTCTCATGAATAAGTTAATGACAAGCGAAAATTCTCAATTCCGAAATGCAAGGTCGTGAAGCTATGTTAATAGCCAAGGTAAACTACGAAATTCTGACAAAAATTTCCTTTTTTTATTGAAAACAACTGCAAATATACATGATTAAGATATAAAATAATATAACATTACACAAGTTTTTTTTTTTTTTTTAATATTAATTCCGATGCTTTTCAGTCATAAATAGTGGCCGCGATAGCCTAGTGGTCATGGTTTCGGATTCGTAGCCGGCAGTTTTTGTTCAGTCGCGGGTACGAAACACGTTCACGTGGCTACATGGCGGGCTTAAGACCCGCCGTGTAGCCGGGGTTGATCCCAAAGTCCTTCCGTTGGCGTGGTGTGGAAATTAGGAGAGAGGGGGTGACAGCCCAGGTATCGTCCTCGTCACTTGACCGAGGTTTAAAATTACGAGGTCCGACGCCAGTAGCCCTCGTGTAACTTCTGGTGCAACGTTAATAAAAACTAAACTAAAACTCAGTCATAAATAAAAACTATAAAGAAATATACTTTCTCTTGAATACATTTACTATTACCTAAAAGCAGGTGTCCCGTTTTGTTGGGAAAAATAAATGGTCCCGATAGTTATGAGGGATAAGGAGCAATAAAGATATTGTCCTTTTTTTTTAATATACTTTTAGTTTGATTTATAAATAAGAAATGTCTATATCTTCTGTAAAAAAGATCTAAACATTTTTTTATTTATGACTGCCTTTTCCAAAATTATCAAAATGTGATTGTTTATTAACGTCGCACTGAGAAGCAACGCGAGGGCTATTGGTGATAGACTTCAAAATATTGAACCTCGGTCAAGTGATGAGGACGACATCTGAGCTGGTACCTCCTTCTCCAAACTTCAACACCACGCAAATGGAAGTACTTAGGACTTTGACTAGATTTAACGTGCATCAACCCCGTAACCTGAGCACGAGGGCTCAAATGCACTTCTCGACAAAACAATACCTTCCGCGACCATGACCACTAGGTTACCGTGGCCATAAAGCGTTTAGATGAAAGCGATTGTGAAACGAGGATTCATTTTGAGTATTTTAGATCTTAAGATACTTCGATATTCTTGCAACATTTTACAATCAAGCTGTATTGGAAAATTCTCTATGAAGTTCCTTATCATCCAGGAACCTCTGGACTTCCTCTCAGCCAGCCTTATAGATAGAGGAAGATGACACTCATTAATTTAAACCCCATTTCTCTTAACATCCATCTCATGTCGGATGAATTGCAGATCTAGATGAATATAATATGCAGCAGTTTCCAATACTTTAAACGAAAGTTTTTTGAAAAATTATATTCGAATCTGCCGTTCCCATCAGCCAATAAGCCACGAATATATCAACCAAGCAACTTTAAAAGCAATCATATCTCACAGCAAAAATACGACTATTTAGATATTAAGTTATCATGTATTTTTCGAATGGAGGGGGTAAAACCTCAAAAAAGATACAATAACTTCCTTTTATTTAATTCTAGCTGAACTCTCCCCCCCCCCTTTTTCGCAAAGATGAATATTTAAAATAAAACTCAATCAGAATTTTATAAAAGTATTTTAGCATAATTTTAATGAGAAACAAATAAATGAATGAATATAATTATCTCCAGAAGAATCTATGTGTTGTGTGAAAAATAATAAATAATCATTAACACACATAAGACCTTGATATTATAAGTACCAAAATTATGCTCAGGGGCGCGAAAATTCTAAGCGAGAGCAGAGGTAAAGAGGGATGAGGGTAAAACAATTCGCTCCCTACTGTGCAGTTGAAAATTCAAATAGAATCTCACTAATTAATATTTTCCCCTGTCTTTTTTTCCCCCAAAGAGGAACAAAAGTTCATTCCGTACACCATATGAATACCATTTTCATGAAATTTCCGAAATTTCCCCCAAAAAAGTCTATTTTGTCACTCAAAATTATTTTAGTCATTTAAAAAAAAACTTAGACCTCTCAGCTGGTGAAAAAATCATAATTTTGAAACATTTCGTTCGAAACTTAGCCCGAAAAGTATTCAAAAATATCTCTTTAATATTATTTATTAAGAAAAATATTAAAAACATGATAGAAAATATTTCAAAAATACAAATAATTTTAAGAAAATAAGTTTTTTTTTTAAGTAAATTGAAAATAGAAAGAAAATAGAAACAAAGCAGACAAAAAAAATAAGGTCGTGATTTGTACCCAGGTATAAAAGTTACAGCGCAGAGTTCTTAAGCACAATAGGGAAAATAGCTTTTAGCGGAGCCGAGGAAAAACGCAGGAAACGTAAGTTATGTTGAATAAGAATTTATATTTCGAAGGCGTTTGAGAAACAAGTCACAAAGATATTTTAAATAGAAAGATATCCGATATCACAGACGCTGTTGTAAAAATGTTGAGTGTTGTGTTGAAAAAAATATTTTTAAAAACAAATATTTCAATTGCTCGTCGAATATCACTATTAAATATTCATTCAAAACAAAATCGTATTTCTACAACACAAAGAACGAGCAAATGTAAAAAATAATAATCTCTAAGTAACTACATTCTGCTACATAGCACAAACAAATTAATAAATACACTTGAAAATTGATATCCAAAAGCAACGAAGACCATGACTTTACCGCCTTCTGAGGGTTTGTTTTCATTTCACAAAATTGTGAAGACAGAATCTGCCTCAGCCGTCATTTCAACATTAATTTTTAAAAACTCTATAGTGAATTTCAAAAAAATGGTTCCAAGGGACACACTATCAGCACCCATAGATTATCTGTACCAAATTTCATACTCTTATGTTTTGTACTCTTTCCGTAACATCATCCACTCCCACACAAACTCTTCTTTTATTAATATAAATTTTGGTTACCCTTCATTACCTTTCAATATATATTCATAGAATAAGTTGATTCCAAATCTTCCTTTCCGAAACTTTAAAGTTGCAATACCAAACCGAAAGAACATTTCTCAAATTAGGTATAAGAATTCAATGTCGTTTTACAGTTGCAGTTTGAACAACTGAAAAACATACAGGAGAAATCCAAAAGAAATAAAACAAATGAAGAAAAATTAAAGACAACTAAAGAAGATAAAAAAAAAACTTTTATAATCCTTTCAAAAGGTCTTAGATGCGTTATTTAAAACATCAGTTTTAATTGAAAATTTAAGAGTCAAAAAAATCTGTTTGAATTCCGGTTCAATTTGAAAGTGAAAATAAATTTTTTAATGTAGAGCATGTCAATGTCCTTTTTAACAAACTGTAAATTTTGAATTAACATCGCTCTTAAGTCTACACAAAGGGTATTGATGATGAATTTTGTGAGTTCAACCACAATCAGGCGATAAGGACAAACTTGAGTTGGTTTCCCACTCTCTTAATTTTCACGCTATTCAACAATAGGATTTTGAGACTCAGTTTCATTTAACGTGCGACCGCTATCATTCTATGCAGCCGATTTTTGGGAATATCTCGCGACTAATTTTGAACATCGTGACCATTTTGTGACTACGATGACTATCGGAGCAACCAATATTACATTTAATAAAGGTGAAACCTAAATTTATAACATTCAGCTTCGAACGAAGATTGTAAAAGTTTGCTGCTTATCAAAATAATGCCTTGACCTATCTGACTATATATTACCAGGAAATCATCATGGACCAAACTTTCACAAGAAAGTAGCTAAATCGAAATAATAAATTACAATCGAAAGGAAAGAGTCATAGAAAAAATCTAGCTTCGTTTGCTTATTCGCCGTTTCCCCGGATACCTATTTCTGTCCTACACATGATATACCAAACACGTCGAAATACACTTATAATTTTGAACCGCGATCAGATGACGAGGTTGACAACTGATCTGTTGCCACATTTTCAACATCCGAGCTTTGGCAATATGAGGACTTTGGGCCTCGACATATTTAAAGTGCCTCAATTCCCACTGTATGACGGGGTTTTAATAAAATAAGAAACAGATCCCACGACTCGGCAATAACAAATCCATCCATGAGCTCGCAACCATTACCATTGGCAGTGTATTGTTACAAAAACCTGTCGAATCTTTTGTAGATCTGTAAAAGCATCTGTAAAACTTGGACATATTAACAGTAGAAACAGGAGACACAGCACTTGTACAGATTAGCGATATGACAGGAACAAATACAGCACTTGTAATTATAGTCACAACATTTTCAATAACTTTCAGTTTATAGATACAAGCCATTTCCCTGCAGATTCTCTCGGCCACGTTAATGCCAGATTCCTCGGCAGATCCACTCAACCAATACCGACAGCTTCAACGAACTCCCCCGATCGATTCGCTCCGACATCACATATCTCCGCATTTAGAGCCACTTTTGAGCGTTTTTGGATGCCACAGGGAAATTCGAGATATCACCTAGAATCCGGCATTTTCTAGAACATTCGCTTAGTCACCAAGTTTCTCGTCACCCCAAACTGGTTGCCAACTTCGTCACCAATGTTAAGAGTTCAGTCTTTCATCTTTCCTTGGCAGATTGACACAATCCCTGCAAACGTCTCTTTTCCCTCATAAGAGAAACATTGCAGGGGAGCGTCATCACGGGTTCATAGCAATATGTTTCCGGCAATATATGTAAGGTAATGTAATTTCCTCTAGATGAAGGCTCTTATGAAAGGTCCTATTAAGTCAATATGGAATTCATCAAATCGCTCTGAAGGTTCTCGGTACTTACGAAGAATAGACTTACTATGGCGATCAATTTTACATTTTTGACAAAGTATGCAGGATCGTGTCCACTGTCATACATCTTAGTGAAGGTAGGACCAAATAAATTTTGAAGTTATTTGTTTAACAGTAGCTTTAATTCTGGATGTAATGATCCTTGTATTTGTTGGAAAACTCTCATCCGATTAAATTTAGAAATGTAAGGCCTAAGGTGTAATTATTGCTGTTTTATGTATACAGTTACCCTTTTCTTCAATAGATATTTGGTAACACTCTTGAAAAAATAAGTCAGCTTTGAAAAAATGATCTTATTTGAAATATGGAGAAAATCTTCGATTCTATGGATTTTATAATGATAAGGAATAGTTTGAGCATTACGCTGTCAATAATGTATACAAAATCCTTTGATCTTGACTAGATATAAAGAATTTGACCTTGGAGAATTGAATGGAAGAATAATTTTGTTGCTATAGAAGCATAAATTTGAATGCTTCTTGAACAATTGTCAGCCACTTTGAATTTAGCTCTCTCACTTTTGAAAATACTGGAAGTTCTTCAGTTGCTATATAAAGTTTGGCATCGTGTTTACAATTCGGGGAAAATGAATTAGGTGTTATAATATATTGAGATTTAACATATTTAGAGATTATGTAAGTTTAAATTTTTTTTTTAATTTACTAAGAGTGCTATTTTCTTTAAAGATTGAAACAACTTCACCTTTCATACTCGTACTAACTGAGTAACACCGTCTATTATTGTTCTTTTTATTTAAATTGATAACTAATTTAAACTTCTTTGAAAAATCAGCATCTAATATTCCCTAAGTATTTTTTGTTGATACAAAATGCTATTTGAAATCTCGTCTCAGTCCTTTATCCAGGGGTAGATCCATAAAAAAAATCTTCAGGAAAAGTAGAGGGCATGTAGTCAAATCTTGTAAAGTTTTATATATTAACTTAGTACAAGTAAATATAAAAAAAAACTAGTGTTCAAAAGACACAGAAAAATTTCTTTTAAAGGATTTAAAGAAATTATAATTGTAATTTTGGATCAACATTTACTTACAAACAAATCTAGTACCCCTTCAATACCCACATTCACGTCTTTTTTATATTTAGCATACTAAAACAATTCTACCTCCCTTGACCCATGGAATATCTTAAAATGTCATTATTTATTTTAAAAGCACTAACAGATCTTTCAGCAGTGACAATTATGTTTGATTAAATCCAAAGAATTCTTAAAATACTCTACCATAAGAAACCATGAAGAAATTTTGAAAGTTTTCATTGGATTGTGTGGTTTGCTTATCCAAAACAATAATTTATCCATTAGGAAAGTTAGATTCAAAGTAATATTTGGGAACTACTTTTTGTAACTTCCATACGATATTACATTACTTATCAAAGCGAATGTCTAACTCCGAAATAAGAAAATCCAGATAGGGTAAACATACTTTCACTCGGAAAAAAGTACATAGGACCAGTTATGCTAGCATCAACACGATTTTCTTGAGCAGCAGTGATTGTAATGCTCTGTTTCTTCTAATATTCTTTAAAATTTATTTTCAAAGTTGTCTTGAATTTTATTTAACGCAGATTTCGCTGCCTTCACTATTGACATTGTTTTGCTATAATCAAATCGGTGCTCTACCACTGGATTGATAGATAAATCTTAGTTACCAAAACGTTTGTTAAAATTTCAAGGCTCGACAAAAATTCAAATTTACAAATTGTTGCGGATATTTTTTGTACTTTGCTTGAGAGCTGATACTACTTATGTCGTTCAGAGTGCAGGCTGCAGACAGCATGTTCTAAAAAAATGTAGAATCCCAACGTGTATCACAAACCCTCTAGTTTCGCAATTTTTCTTCCTTCGAAGCTTATTGTGTTGTTTCCCCAATTTTCGTACTTAGAAGTCGTACTCTTAAGGCAATCATAAAAAATTACTTACTCTTGTAATTATACCAACAATATATCTAATAAAATATACAGTACTTTTTTGTTCACAGCTAAGTTCATCCTATAATCAGCCCAATGGGTATATGTAGGATGAGGCTACATATTTAAAATTCTTACTTGGACACCCTTAAACGCACCATTTATGTTTGCATCCCCATCGTAGCCTTGTCCTCGCAGAAAAGTGATATACAAATCTGCTGCTTTCAATATTTCCGTTATAATGTTTCCCAAATTTTCGCTGTTTAAATTCGTTACTTTTGGGAATCTAAGAATACCTTCTTCAATGGTGCTCTTCTTTTAATCTAAATATTGATAACCAAATGAAAGCTACTTGGAAATATCGAATTCGGTCATCTTATCCGCCAGAACACAGCAGAACTGGGAAGTTTTTATTTATTTTACAATTCAGTTTTGAGTAATTTCTCCACAGAATCGAATCATTTCGTTTTTGGTTTTATTTATGAAAGTAGCACTATGACTCGTTATCCGCGAATGCTCTTCTAGAATCTTGTCTCCTGAATTTTTCCGAAACTTTAACAAAACCTTAAAAAATTTTTCATATATTATGATTTCATCACCGTCATTGTAAATTTTTTAAAAAAAAATAGATTTGTTGTCTCTAAGACATTCAAAAACTAATACTAGCCGTCAAAATTTGTTTACACTATCTAATGCAATATTAATATTCATTTTTAAAATTCAACGATGTCAACGAAATTCTGAGACAAATACATTGTTTTTATAGTAATCGGGATTCTTTCATGTGCTCTAAAATCTTCCTTGGAATCTTTATTTGAATATAAGGCGTGGTTACCAATTTTCCTGAATCACCACGATTTTGACTTCCATCAGTCGCTCCAAACAACACATACGACCTACAAAATCTATCACTGAATTTATAACTGTGCGGCATACATGGGAATTAAAAGAATGATTTTTCATTCCTGGCTCTACACACATGAAATTGTATTTTTCGTTTGGTAGCCATGGATCACATAATGAATCATATCGTTCTTTATCGGATTTTACATCCATATTGTCAATGTACAAATCAGTATCTTTAAATATATTTAAATCAGTACAACTTAGTACAATATTAAAAAGTGATTTAGATGAAGTTACTCACTCTGTGTGAAATTTTCAGGCGCTGGAACGAAAGAATGGTGTTCTTTATGAATATTAATATTATCAGTTGCTGAGGTGGAACTAACATTTGAGGAAGCGGAATCATGGACTTTTTTTCCTTTAAAAAGTTAACAAAACTGAACTGTATCTGTTCAGTTCCTTTATTATATTCATTCTTACTTGGTCTTTAATATAAAAATAAATTAAATATTAACTTAGCTTATAGTACTATAGATCGCTCAGTCCTGTGTTTGTACATAATAAACAGAACTGAAATGAAGCAAAATAAATATTTTCAAATTTGGTTGGTACAGTTTGATTGGGATTTCCTATTTAGATATTATTTTGTTCGTGCTTGGGATTATAACATACCTCCGTGCCCACTCCCTGGATTTGCCTTGCGTATATCTATATTTAAAAATTGTATTTCATATGTTTTAATTGCGGAATCATATGTTGCGCAAAATTTATAATCAGCACCCTTTTTTTGTGTTTAGAGGCGGCAGGGATTGCGTTGACATTATTTCCACTATGTACAGTGAAATACAATTTCGTTCTTTTACGAATAAAGGAAAATTGCGACAATCCTTAAATTTTTTTGGTAGCACAGATGGCCGCTGAATGTACTGCAGATTGAAGTTTCCCTCTTTATTGTGAGTTTCTTTAAGCCAAATTACATTGCGTCTGACATCTTTCTAAAATAGATTGGTCGGAAAAATAAAATTGGTCGAACTCTAATAAAATAACAATATAATCTAAATAAAAACGAATCAAGACGAATTAGATTCGAATAGGCAGAGGCACAAATGGAGGAGAAAAGAACTCAAAATAGAGTCAGTTCGAAATAAGGACGAATACAGGTGAAACGATTCCGAATTGAAACGACTCTTTTCCGATTGGCAATTCATCGGTTATTCTCAACTATTCATACCCTTTTTGTAATTCATTTCTACATCCAATCAAAACTGAATTTTTCCCCATTTAATTATAATTTTTATTTTCAATCTTATTTATATTGTTATTTTTAACTCAACACTCCTCGAAAGTGAAATTGCAACACCAAGAAATAATGTACGTAGCGTCATGCAAAGTTCAGAAGCGATAGTGGTGAGATGAATATGCAAATAATTAAATTTTCACACGCATCTGATCACGTGATACTTATATTCTGGCTACAAAGACCAGCAACTTTCCTTCTCATGAACAGCATCTGAAGTTTTACGTAGCATTTGCGACTTTCGAAGAAGCGTAGAAAATGCCTCTGAGACGTCGGTGAGCTCAATACCATCAGTTAACAACCGGGAAACGTGACCGTATTATCGAACTCCATTGCTGGTTTGTCACTGCGCACAATAGCAACTCGTGTTGGGCACAACGTGAGTACCATCCAACGTTGTGTCAAAAGATGGAATCAGGAAGGTCTACGTGCACGCCGAAGAGGAAGTGGTGCGCATAGGTGCACGTCAGAGCGCACAGATCGGTGAATTCGCCAGTTGATTATTCGAGACTCCTTCTCCACGACCCATGACATCCAAAGCCGGTTGCCTCCAGGAGCCGAAGGATATGTGCCCACCCAAACCATACGCAGCAAATTGCATGAAGTACAGTTACGTGCATGGGTACCAGCAACAGGGGTACCGTTGACCGCTCTACACAGGGATAGACGCCTGCCGTGGTATCATGTCATCGTACCTAGACCATCAAATGGCATCGAGTATTATTAACGGGTGAATCTCATTTCTGTCTTTGGAGGAAGGACGACCGTCGACGGATATGGCGGCGATCCGGCGATAGCTTCGAACCAACCCATTTCGCCGAGCGTCAAACCGATCCTACACCGGGCATAATGATTTGGGGTGACATAATTTCTTATCACAAGACGCTTCTAGTACACATTGATGGCCGTTTAACAGAAGACTGCTACTTCACTCAAATTGTGGAGCCCATTGTTCTGCCCTCGTTGAAGGGCACACCCAACACGGTATAACAGCAAGGCAATGCCAGGCCGCCTGTCACACGGCGAACTCTTAACATCCTGACTAGATTTGACATCCTTCCCTGGTCGGCAAACTCTGCAGATCTGAATCCGATAGACCATCTGTGGGATTTCATTGGACGTGACATAAACCAAGGACCACAGCGCAATCCGTGGATGATCTGCGCACATCAGTGGATATGGCTTGGAAACGGTTACCTCAGACAACCATCAATAGACTAATTGATAGAATGCCTCGCCGGATTGAAGCCTGTATAGCTGCCCGAGGTGGGCATATTAGATAATAAATTGGTTTATAAGGATTGTATTTGTCTTTTTTTAATCATTTGTAAGTCCCCCTCACTACTATCACTCCTGAAATTTGCATGACGCTACATGCATTATTTCTTGCTGTTGCTATTTCACTTTTGAGGAGTATATAAACTCATTCCAAAATTCTCGCAATTTTTCTAGATTTTAATAAGGAAGCGAAAAATGTATTTACGTAATGGGCATAGTGATAACGTATAAATATTTTGCTTATGCTTTGATTCTCCGAAAAAATACTTTGATTGTCAATATATATTTTAGGATTTATTATGTACTGTTAATTACACGAAAATGTTTTTCAACAGCTGGTTTATACATACACTACAGTAAAAAACTTGAGCAATTTTTCAGATTTTACCATAATTCTGGGGAAAAAATCAATTGGGTGACATGAAATTCCCACTACTGATGTACAATGTAGCACTTATAGGTTGATAAAAGCATTGTAGCCACAAAAAGTGAATTGTACGTATACATTATGGAACAAAGCAGAAAATTGCTTTTTTGACAGAATGGTATTAGTAAAAAAACATTGTTTTTGCCATGATGAAAAACAACAAACCAAAGTTCCTTAATAAGTAATATCACCTCCCCTAACTACAATGGTTGCATGATACCGTTTGTTCACACTCAGTACCAAATTATCCAGCAATTCTTTGGGTAAAAGTTGCCATTCTTGAAGGAGCATCTGTTTCAGCTGTCTGGTGTTCTCCAAAGGATACAATCTTGTTTCCAGGCGTCTCCCCAAAGCCTCCCACGCATGTTCGATGGGATTTAAATCATGGGAGCACGCTGGCTAATCCATTTTAAAGATATCTTTACTTTTTAGAAGCTTCTCAATAGCAAAGGTAATGTGTGTACGTGCATTGTTATCCATAAAAATAAAATCTGGACCAACATCATCTTGGAACAGACGTACGTGTGGGAAAATAATTTTATCGCAGTAACGATCTTCGATAAGTGAGCCGCTGATCGAAAATATGGAGTTTCTTTCGTTCATTCAACTTAATGCTTCCCCACACAAGCACTCCAGGACCATCATAACAGTCTCTATCCATGATGTGAGTGGGATAAAACAGTGTCTCTACCTACCTCCACATTAAGTGGCGCTGCGAATCGTTGCTCAGACTGAAAACAACTCTCATCAGTAAACAGAGCATGACTCAACTGCTGAGATGTCCAGTTCTTGTGTTCTTGGCATCACTATAAAAGATGCCACCAATGGGCTGCCGTTACTGGTATGCAGCGTTCAGGAGGACGAGCGAATAGGAGGACATCTTTATGCAGACGTCTAACCACAGTAAACTATGCTAGCTGTCGTCTGATTGCTGTATACAGTTACTGAGAAATGTTTCCCGATATCTGGTTCCAGTCTTTTTTTTTTGCCTTCAGAACCTATACCGGTCATCAATTGTCATTGCCTTCTATTGTCAACCGTTCTTACAGCTATACCTATCATTTAGAAGGTTTTCAAAGCTCTTAAAACCACAATTTGTCGATTGTTCCAATTTTATTCCGATTTGCTCGAACTAAGCCACAGATATTGTCCGGAATAAGTTTTGCGAATTGTGTAAGCATATCAGCAATGTTAATTTAAGCAAAAATAAATACATAAAAAAATATATATCCTTATCAAATTTGACATCGACTGAAATTTTTAGAAAGAAATAATATACGGAGAGTAGAAAGCAGATATAGTGCCCTGCCTTCTTAATAAAAAATGTATTGATGAAAGGTAATTAATTTGCAAAATTGCTCTAAGACTTGTATTATTCTATTCAAGAAAATTAAATTAATCAAGGGAATAGAATGAAAGAAAGAAATATAAACTGCAAAAATATTTCTTCTAAAACCCGAAAAATTAAACAAGGGGTTATTTTTTTTTTTTTTTTTTTTTTTTTTTTCATTGAAATAAATTTTTTGAATGAAATAAGTTTTTTTTTTTCAATTTGTTTATTACATTTGCATATATGAATAGATCAAAAATATATTTTCATCCATAGTATTAGCACTGTTGCAAATTATTCGAGTGTAGGTTAATCTCAAGAAAAAACCTCTATAAAATTAAATAAGTTTATTTAAAACAACGTAGTATATTAAAAAGGGATATACATTATTAAGATTTTTCCGTCTTCTATAACCTGCATTTTGGCTTCTTGTGTACCACTGAGCTTTGAGTTCACAAGCAAAGTCCTTTATGAGCTCATAGAACTCAAGCAGTGCCCTCTTGCAGAATGACGGCAGAATGGCATGGGAATTTTGTAACACTGCCCCCTGAATTCGCATGAATTCACTTATCATTCATTCTCAAACAAGTTTACATCCAAGAAACCTATTAAATTTTATAAAGACAAATACATTGAACATGACATTTAATTACAAAACATTAAAATTCTTAACAATAATTTGATACATAAAATGTATTCGAGAGTTTAAAATTAATATTTAAAATATGTGTACGAATAACTACAATTACCATATAACAATGAAAGAAAATCAGGAATTTTACGCTCTTAACTCTTGCATTGTCAAGGAATTAATTTAAAAATTATAAGCGAGTTGAATTAAGTGTTTCATGCTCCCTTTAGAAGTTCTAATAAGAAGAGAACGAACGTTTCCATCTCGTCCTGCATACAGTGCTAAAATCCTTCCAAACATTCACATAATTCTAGGATAACCTCACCTTTAACTGAAACTACGAGTATATCGTTACACTTAAATGAAACCAATGATTTAAAATAGTTTTCTGTTATGTATATTACTTCACCAAATAATTTCTATTAAAATCTAAATACGCAATTTTGTGTTATGTTACAGGTAAAGACGCCAACCTTTTACCAACTAGTAAATGAGTGAAAAGGGCTCAGAAAGGTCGTTATACAGATATGTGATAGCCCTGGAATTTATCATGGATTCAATCGCAAAAAACACCATTCCCAATTCTTTAAGAGAAATCGGAGATCTTTCTACAATTTTTTTTAAAAAAATTTTAAACTTTCATGTATCTACCTCTCCTAAACTTTTTTCAATTATGAATTTCGAAACTTTTCCTTTAGAAGAATACTCATTTTTAATTTCAATATTATCAATCTGCTCCACCATATTTTAGTTCACATTTAGCCCTCTTAGAAGTCTTAATATTATCAGAGAAGAGAAGTCTTAATATATACAGAACATAATTCTCGATGATGCTCAAATCGTCCGAAACCCAACAAAAATGAATCAGTACTAATGTTAAGAATCAATTCTAAGTGAACTATTCTCGTTACTCGTGAAAATAAGTAAATAGCACTCCAGACCTTCCAGGAACTACAAAAAATTAAGTTTTTCTCTATCCTTTTCCGCCATAAGAAAAGAATGTGAGTGAGTGAGTGAGTGAGTGAGTGAGTGAGTGAGAGGTTTTATAGCGCAAGAGCCAAGGTAGGCTATGCTGCGCCAAACATCTGTTAAAATAGACCATAAGAAAAGAAAAGCCTTTTGTAAATCTCCATAAAAGGTAACTTACTTTTCCAGAAATTTAAGGGTTGTATCCAATAAAACATATAAAGATTAACTTCCGATTTAAGCGACTCTTTTAAAAATGTATTACTTTCATTTGTCTTTCTGCGGCAGTCATATACATTTCTGACCCGAATAGTATCCTTGTCATGCGGAATTCCTGCTCTGTGGTATAAATAGTATTATAAATTCCTATCCGCATTGATACATTTCCCCACAACCTAACATTTTAATTGGTCCTATATAATCTGCATATATTGGTCAGAAATTTCTGATTTTCATTCAGTTTGCAGTTTAACGAATTAAAGCGCCCTTCCGATACAACAGCTTCTCTCTCTATTACATAATACTGTATCCTTACGACGTAATTTTAACGAAGCTATTGTGTATCTTTTTTTTTCACTCGCTGTTTTCTCCCCTAAAGCAAATATAGTCAGCTATTCGTACCATACTGGCTTTAATTTCGATTTTTTGACCAATTCAAACGAAACAAAAACATTTCTGTAGGAACCAGAACCCAAAATAAGATTAGTTAATACCGATTTCATATTTCAATGCTCTAAACTGTACATGTTCGTAAGAAAGTCTTTTTATTATTATTATTAATATAAGAAACAGAAATATTTTTAGCATTTTTGTTCGATTTAGATTTGCAAATCATCGGAAGCGATTTCGCAATCTTGCACTAAAATGTTTTGGAGATTATGTTTTCTGCAAAATCACTCATGATAAAACCTCCTGAGACATTTCTACTCGTATTTTTTGTCCTACGTTCGCGGAACATATGATACTTTTTAAAACACAAGCACCTGCCTTCAATCTTAGGGTTCTTTATTTTTTGTTTAACATCTAATCTTGTATGATTTATAGAATCATGATTACCTTTAAGGCTCCCGTCGACACGCCACCACGAATTTCCCCACCTAATGTTAATCCTATGGAGTTACGTACTTAAAGTCTCACATCTAGAATATTTATTTTAACTGCATGGAATAAAGTGCATTTTAAAGAGCATTAAAAAATGAAGGCTTCTGTCGAGTTACTTTTTTCTTCTGATTTTTGCAAGTATTTTTAAATTTTTATTAAAAATCTGAAAACTTGCATACGGCGCAATAAATTGATCATAAAAATACTTTGAATAATCAGGAAAAAAAAAGTAATTCCACAGAAGCCTTCATTTTTTACGCTCTTTCAAATGCATATTTTTTTAAGAAATTTAATTTATTTCCCTGCTTGTAATTTGTTGAGTCAGCAAACTAAGCAGGGAAAGAGGGGGAAAGCAATATTAAAAGTCCCGCCTCAATGCGTAATATCCGTTGAAAGTTTGTCTAGCTTGCTATACAGATATCTATGTGGTATTTCACAGTGTTTAAAAAGTAAGCTTCATTCACGACTTCTTAAAAATACAAGTAATCCTTCGTTTTTTACGCTATTTTTACTGATTATTTTTAAAAAAAACAAACTATACAAATTACTTTATTAATTATTAAAATGAACAATAGATATCTTAGATACGCTATTTAGAGAGAGATAAAGAAGAATTTTTTTTAAAAAAATTGTTTTATAACTAAAGGAATATTGTTCAAATTTTTATGATAAAATTGAATGCACATCTACATAAATTATGTGTGTAACCATTTATTACTATTTTTTCAAAACTCCATTTGTAGAAATCAGATTAAAATATATCGAGTTTTTATGATTAAATGAGGAATACAGAGAAGAAATTTATTGCATTAAATTTTTACTGGTTCTTATATATGTGAACAATTTTACATGGCTAGTACATTTCTCAAGAACGGAAACATTATTTTACTGCTTTGAAACAGCGTATGGAGTACCCGAATGGTTATGCTCGCTATTTTGTGGCTAGTGATGTTTTAGTCGCAACGAGAGTCCGAGGCCTATTTTCCTAGAACCGCCACCGTGTTTCAAATTTAAAAAAACAATAAATAGCTCTCATGTTTCTTCCAATTGTGACACTAATAAATATTCAATCCTTACAAATTTTGTTTTAAGATTTCGACCTCGAATTAGCTTTCCCCCCTCTCTTTAGTATAGTAACTAATGCAGAATGAAAATTATTAAATGGATATTATATGAATGAAGCTCTGCCAACAAATATTAGCTACCCAAGGGGCTATTGTTTTCTTTACACTATAAATGCCGTACCCGACCACTTTTCAAAAATTAACTTGTTTTTTTCTTTTTTTATGTCTGCTTTCATTAGGAACGAACTTAATTTTCAAACATACGTCGTAATAAATTTCTCTTGAATTTTTTATTGGATTGAAAAGAAACAAATATAAAAAATAAGTATTATATATACTTATCTATTTATGTATTACCTTGAATCATTTGTAAATTGGAATCAAGGAAGGTCTGAAAATAAATAACCTTATTTAGAATTTTAAGCGGTGAGGCAGCCTTTTTTTTTTTTTTTTTTTTTCCCGAGAACTTCAAATTACATATTTTTAGTTTGGCTTAGTGGTCTAATGATTTTAATATTGATTTACAATTATTAGCTAACAAATGAACTATTTTTTTATGTGGACGCACCTTGTTTGGCTAAATCTGTTCTTTGCAAAACTTTGCATACAATTTTTTAATTTTTATTGAATTGTCTTTTCACCTCTCTAAAATAAAAAAAAAAAAAAAGAACGTTTCATGAAGATAGGTTAACGAGATTGCGCCAAACTATATATATGAAGGAAAAATTGCATTTTTATGATGGTAGAAATGCTTATTGATATTTTATCATCTTCGTCTCTTCCTTTCCAGAAATTGATTTTTTTTAGTCTCCGTGCCAAAACATAAATAAATGACTTAGATTCTTTAGAAATAATCCTAGCACGAAACAAATACTCGTTTTTATTGAGAGACTCTAATGAATTTCGTGTTAATTTCATATATATCTAAAATGTTATTCCCTTCTTATAATTAAAAATAGAGTATCCCTAAGTGTAAATTCCCCCCCCCCCAACTACATTATTTTACATAGTTAAAAGTCGAAAATAATCGACAAATTTCTATGATAATGAGATTGTGTGGGCAAAGTCTCTTGATTGAGATAAATTTATAGTTTAAGGTTGATTTAATTATTTTTTTGAATATAAATGTAGATTATGATTATATGAAGTATCTTAGAATATAGCTTTCCTATAAAGTTCATAAAATTAATTACCATATTTTATGTCTTATTTCTTTTCTATTAAATAGTATTAGATTTTTAGAAAAATATGATTTATTAAAGCTTAGATTTTGTTATTTATTTGTTTGCATAAATGACGTACTAGAGTAACATGAACTTTTCAGCGACAGACTTCAGAAAAATTAACCAAGGTCTGATAAAGGTAACGACACCTGAAATTATACGAACATTGTCCCACTTCTGTAGGTTCTTTGCTTTTGATTTGGGAATAAAACATAAATTTTGTATCTTTAAATACAAATATTTCACATGCATACTATTTATTCTTTTGTTTGTTCATTCTGTGTTTTATAAGTTTCTATCGTGAGCGTTTGATGCATACATGTGATGTTAATGATACTGTAACGTGATTATTTTGTACAAACTAATTAAATTTTTGTAAGCCTTTGTTATGGATCAGAGGTCTTCGACCTGGGTTCCACGCAACCTAGGGTACCTTAGCACTTTGACAGGGGGGCCGTAAGTGCTTATGAAAAATAAGTATAAATAAATATTTTTTGGATAAAACAAAATCTTAAGTTTCATGAAAGTCACGTGCTTCAAATACATTAATCGAGACACGTTAGGTCACATATTAGTTTCAATTCTTTGGCTCAATCGGTATTTCTTAAATGGATATATTGATCGGCACTCAACTGAAACTAAAATTTAGTCAAGTTCATATTATGCATTTTTGGATTGACTTTAGAGAAGAATATCCTGAAATTGCCAAAAGATTTGAGGAACATATAATGTCATTTGTTTCGACCTATGTATGAGAAAACGTTATCTCTTTGTACGCTGCGACAAAAACAAAATGCAGAAACAGATTGGTTGCTGAACAGGACATTAGGTTGCAGGTTTTATCAATTATTCCAAGTGTTAAAATACTTTGAAATAAAAAAAAAACAATCATGCCCAAGTCATTAAAATTTTTCTTTTTTATGTATTTG
This sequence comes from Nephila pilipes, assembly GCA_019974015.1. Taxonomy (NCBI): domain Eukaryota; kingdom Metazoa; phylum Arthropoda; class Arachnida; order Araneae; family Nephilidae; genus Nephila; species Nephila pilipes. The sequence continues at coordinate 446,920 of BMAW01132391.1, read as the reverse complement.
TTTTAATTTAAAATATTGTTGTTTTATTCATTGATAGAATACATTTTAGAAAAACAAAAACGCCATTAGCTATCTTTCCTTTCATTATCTTATTAAGAAGTTTGTGTTATGATGAAAAAAAAAAAAGAGGCAGTAATAATTTTGTTAATTTGAGTAGGATAAAGCTTTGATATCCTATTTTTTCAGCATTTTGATCAAGAGGTTCCTTCAAGAAAACGGTAAGCTCAAAGGGTTTTCAAAGTGTAAAAGGTTGAATACTTCTGCTATAGATAATTGTTTCATTAAAAACAAAAATTGAGTTAAGGTAATGATTTTAAAACTTTTGTTTTCAATATGAGAGTAATCCAAATAAAATCTTGTAAAAAAAGTAAATGAAAAGTGTATATATATATTT